>QNQO01008056.1:0-128961 GCA_003290165.1 Berberis thunbergii | reverse complement strand
CCCATTCTCCATCTAGCTCTTTGTTTTGTGGATTGTCTTCCACTTTGCACATTGATGCAATAAACTTAATCATGATATCTTCATACCTTCTAAGAGGCACCCTAAAATTACTCATTCTAAGAACTAATTCGATTTCCTCTACGCTTGTACATTGATAGAGTCTTCAGTTTCTTTCTGCCCAAATATGATAAATGTACAGTAGCATTGAGAGTCACTTTTTTTTAATGGTGACATAATGACATTGATGCTAGCTAGCTACTTCCCCCGAAGGTCTGCGTGCACCATATTAGTCCATCATCCCATCCTTGAACTGTCTTAGTATACTATAGAATAAATAGAAAAGCTTGTAACTCCATATAAACAACGTACGTGTAGGAGCATGTCTTGAAGAAAAGGTGGTCTTCAGTTTCTGTCTCACATAAGATAAAAAAGGGGCATACATTAATCATTTGACGCTATCCCTGATTTCCGGAGCTTGGACATTGTTTTCATGACTCTATTACTTGCTAGCATCGAGGTTATAAATTGTTTCTCAGTTACTAGCACTACACCAAATTAACATATTTTTAACGATCCCAAAAAAATATCATTGTTGTGTATGTAATAGTTCACCATACAAATTCACAGCGGTTTCACAAATAAAATACATACAATAATTGCATCACCGTGAATAGTATGGTGCTGCAAGTGATACTATTCAAGGTGATCCAATTTAATGCATCTTTTATTTGTAAAACTATTTTTCGAAATTTTTTACTAAAATTTAGTTTTCGACTTGAAATTGTTTGGTGGCTGTATACATCCAAAAGTGGTGATTTAAAAAAATTGTTATTGTTTGGGGTATTGTTACAAAACTGTTCTATTTGATTCAGTGACTGCAACCCTTTGTACTTCTTTGTTCATGTGTACTCAAGGCTTCACACAAGTGTGCTTCATGTTGTATGAACCATCAAGATTATGCTCCAGCTCCATGTTACTTCATCTTCTTAGCAAGTATCAATTTCAACGTCTTGAACTTAGCTTGCAATCTCAGCAATTAAAGGAACCCAACTCCTTGTGGTGATACACCAATCTCCATTCTGATCTAGAGCACTAACTTTTGCATCTTGTGAAGCATCAAGTCCATACAAAAACTCCTGTGAAAACTTACTCACCAGAATACCAAGTGAAGAAGCTTTGGCCTGCAATAATTGTCCTTGGCAAACACTAACAGGCTTCCCTGAGGAGCCTCCATCAACCGAAAAATATTTTTGCTTTATAAGGTGTTTCTCACTCACTGTATCCACAAGGTGGTCTTATTGGTAAGTATGCTCCATGTGTGTGTTCCATTGCGTGCTGCCTCGTTTCCCACCTTAATACTTCTTATGCCCGTCTCCCCTCATTGTACGGATGACAAATGGAATCCCAACCATGACGTTGTTGTTACTGTTGTTCTACTGTGTAGCTTTATTGTTATTATTATTGCCGGTTATCACCATAATTAAGAGCATTTCCTTTTCCTTTTTTTTTTCATCGGAACTCAATTTCCAATTCTTTAAAGTATGGTTTTTTTTACTATGCTTTCCAATGAACATTTTGCAAAAAATGACTTGCAACAAACACAAAAAAGTAGCAAGGTTCTACAGAAGCAGTCATTCCATAGAAACTATGTGAACCAAGCACACCCTTAGAACAAAAATAATTGAATGGGAAAAAATGAAAAGACTTATTTTCACGATAACCTCTGTCTCTCAATACATCCTTATTCATTTTTTCAACGACTCTACCCCTATTGGAATCTAAGTAAGGAAAAGAAACCAATGAACATAAGAGCACTAACCAACCCAGGAGCAACTGTGGTGCCAGAAGACTTCTTATCGGCCTTAGGTGAAGCATCTGCTGCACCACCAGGTGCCATCTGCTGCACACCAGGTGCATCTGCAGCAGGTCCATCAGCTGGAGCAGGAGCATCTGCAGTAGGTGCATCGGCCATCAGGAGCATCAGCAACAGGAGCATCAGATGGGGGTGGGAGTGGGAGACTTAGCTCGAGCTTTCCTTGTGCAGGAGCGGGTGCCTTTGATGGGGTTGGTGAGCGCTTTGGCGCGCTAGCTGGTGCCTTGCTGGTGCTGCTTCCATTCATTACACTTGGGGGAATGATGGGCGAGCTAATTTCCAATACTGATATATTGAAGGGTTGGGCTACAACAGACTTAACAACCTGGGAGCTAAGAGGAGAACCTTTTACACCAGACCCGAGCTTGACCTCTCCCTGAATTACAGTAGCATTCACAAATCCTTCGTTGGCATCAGCATCACCGCTTGTTTGGTACAAGGTGGTGAGGAGTGTGGACTTCTTCAGGTTATTGAGCTTCTTTGGATCATAGTAGTCAAGGATAACATGCAATCCCATGACCTTCTTGAGAACATCATTAGACTTTCCTTGCAATGGTTGCATTTGGTCGTTAGAAACTGTGAGCACGGTTATAGTCGATCTGCTATTGATCTGGGTGTTGAGTCCGGTCTGAGTGATGAAGCCATTGAAGACACTGTAATCTGAGTATGTTCCAAGTATCCTGGTGATGTTGAAGGCAGTGGCAGATGATGAGAGAAGGATAAACGAAAAAAAGATGAGAAAACAGGTAGAAGTAGCCATTATTGTTATTGAATTCCTACTAACTTATTGTCTGATTTGAGACAAGTTTGAATGGGAATATAAAGGGAAATGGTTCTAAAAAAAGACTCAAACAAAAATCCAGTAAAATAGCTTACAAAATAGGTGGCAAGGAGAGGACATTTCTTCCTCCAAATTTGGTGGGGAGATCTTGAATGGTTAAGAAGTTTTACGTGATTGGTTGTATGAACAAACAAAGCATGAGACCATTGACTGAGGAAGGTTGGTCCATCTGTTCAAGACAGAGTAAACTTTCTTAAAGTTTTGTTACTGCAATATCAACCCATAAAAAAACTGTTATAGCACAAAATTGTTTAGCTAAAATACGTAGATAATTTGCAAGCCCTGGGTACAAATAGTTTTAGTTCCGAAGTTATATAACCTTTAGAGTTTCAAATACAATTAACAATGAAGCCAAAAAAAATTGTTACTACGGGCAACCTAGAAATATTCACTCCATTGAACTAAACCATGAAGTACCAACTCTGTAGCTAGGACTTTCTGTGACTTGGGCTATGGTCCAGATCAAGCCACTGCCAGTTGTAATCAGGGCGGATTCAAGATTGCAGACAAAGGGGGGGCAAAAAATATATGTAACATTTTCAAGAAATTTCCTCAGTATACAGCATAAAAAATGTCCTTTGTATAAGAAGTTTATAAGAAATTAGTAAATGCATCAAAGTTTGTCTTCTTTTTCTGGATTATGTTTAACTGATGGAAATATACAGCATAAAATTTTCAATTTTTCTGTACATTGCAAACATGCTATGTATGTCATTATGTGTGTAGTGTGGAATGTGTACATGTGGTGTGTATGGGGTGTATTTGTCTTTGAGTGTGAGATTGATTGCTTAGTAACATTTTATGTAGAGCATTTTTTTTTTGCTTTTATAGAAAGATCATTAAGGCTTATTGTGAGATTGTTTTCAAAAAGAATGAGATTGGCTTGGAGATATTTCATATTGTATTGTCTGCTGCAATGGCTTTAGCAATCGATCCAATTGCTTTTTTGATTGACACAACATTCATCGAACATGTAGGTTTGTCATTGTTTCTTTTTTTTCTTGTTAGTTGTAATATTAGATGGAGAATCTCTGAATCGATTGACATGAAAAACTATATTAAATTCAGAAATTTAGGTTTCAGAAATTCATCTGAATTTTTATTGCAAGACCAAGGCATAACATCAACAAGTCAGAGATTGAGAAATAAAAACATTAAACAAACTCACATGTTTCAGACGGAGATGAAGAACTAAAGAAGATATCACAAGACACGAGACACAAGCGCATACGCAGACACAAGAGGCTCGATTTTTCTGCGATTTGGGATCTATGATTTTTTTTGATAAGAGGAGCAATATGAAATTTCAAAGGGGAAGAGGGGAGGGGGGGGGGGGGGGGGGGGGGGGGGCAATATAATTTTCAAATGAGAGCAATAGTGAAATTTTAATTACTTTAATGGATTTTTTACAAAATCTAAGGGGGTCAATTATCCAAGTAGTGGATCCGCCCATGATTGTAATCTAGCCTATAATACAACATAAGCCTCGCTTTCAAACCTACGATCTACAACCAACAAATCCTGTATTTTCCCATCATATCGCAAGTCCTAACATGTGATCTTGAATCTTCAAACAAACACACCGCAAGATTGAATGACAATCCTGTCCGAAATCATCAGAACTTGCTTCAAAGCACTTTCAGCAATAGGATCAGAAGCAATCTAAATACTTGGTGTCTAATGAATATCGAGATTCAGGTCAAAAGTGAAATCCTTGATTGGAAATATAGCAAGAGTGCAAGACACATCAGTAACTAACAACCATTTTAAAATCAAATTACAAGTAGGAGGCAAATGTGCATGAAAATGGAATTGGCAGACATGAATGACACAACAAAGATCAACACAGACTGAGTCTATCAGATTCGATGTTGGCATTGAAAAGATACTAAAAGAATTTACAGCATTTTGTAGCAATAGAACTACAAGGAACTGGAAACAGTTCCATCAACGAAAAGAGAATTTGATGCCGGTACTGATATGAGTCTGAACATATTACCTACACTCCCCCACCCCCAATGTTGAATGATACAGAACAATCAACAACAGCATGTATTAACCAAAATGTAGAACACAAAAGCTTAAGCTATTCCATTTAATGCTATATGTCATTTTAAATCTGCAATAATGTCCGAGACAACCTTATCCATGTTAAGTTTCTTCATCGCTGTGAAGGGGCGTTTCAAACCCTGCAAATGACAAAGATAGTAATTAGTACTGGCGCATTCAGATGATGTCTTGGAAATCAGAAGGAAAAAGAGAAAGAAACGAGAGAGAGAAACAACAAATAAAAGGAATCCCAGAGCCTGTTCACAAGGAAAAGTATATAGTTTCTCTAATATTACACACGCAAACGTTCAAAGAAATGAATTTTATTTCAAATTCAAGGGATAATCTGTCAAATGATGTTGATTTCCCCCAAAAGACAGGATAACAACTCTGAACAACAAAATGTATTGATGCCCACATGGTAACGTTAAATGCAAAGTCATATAATAAAGTCTGGAACAACTATATAGAAACATGCTACAAGTATATTACATGAGTTTGTTGTGCATGTAAAATTTTAAAGAAGGTCAAATTGGAGAAAAATAACAACATAAATACAATAAGCTTTCAGGTTTACAGGAGAGGCGCTCATGATGGCAATGGCAAACATCAGCATCTTGAGAGAAGCAAACACAGGAAAACACCAAATTAAACAAAAAGAGAAGAAATATCTAACCCTGACTTCTTTCAATTCATAAACTCATAAACAACACAGATTAAGCTGATGAATTACATATAACTCATTAATAAGTGATTTCACTGTGTACAAGCTATGCTTCTTCCAAAGTATCACCACGAACATTCCCTACACCAGACCACCATACACGACCTACAGCTTTCAAAATGTACTCCATCCAATCAAAGGCATCAAGTTTGGTTTTTAACCTTACAAACTATAACAAAATGTTTTCCATCCAATGCCTTGAAAAAGTAATTAGCATATTTCTAACATTTAAACATCTTTTTTCTTCCCGAAAGGTCCTGAAGGGAAAACGGCTTAAAGGTATTAAAACAATGGTGTCTCCATATACAGTTCAAGAATCAAAATAAATGTCCTCGAAAGAAGAATAGGGAGAAGCTTAATGCCATCACATTCACATGAGGGGTGAGCCTACCACCTGTCGATAGCAATCAGTTGTGTCACGGCACTCACAGGCACAATGTTTGAAATTAGTGTCTTCATCAAGCTAACACCATGTCTCCTGAACAATCTCATCACATCGGCCAAGGCAATTCCACACATCAGCTTCGACATGGGATGGGGAGTTTCTGGACTCACCGTAGTGCCCAATTTATCTCAATTTCTGATTGATTAACAAGAAGGAAACTTGAATTGGATTTTGTGACTCACCCTCAGTTACCTCACCAAGATGACCCTTCCCCTGCCACCACCAATGGAAGCAGCTAGCCCAGCGTAAAAAACCAGAAGAAATCACACTACTCTCCAAATTCTTCTACCGCACTCTGGGGAAACTACTCTCTATTAGCTAACCCCCTAGTTCGACTTAAACAAAAATTAAGTAAAGCCGCCCTTAAGTTGCAAAAGAATAAGAAGACAGACAGAAACTAAATAATCATAGTCCAAGGTATTTAGAAGATAAAAGTTTACCTGCAGACTGATAAAAATTTGGCCACCTTCATCCCGAATCTCAAAACATCCTCTTCTCGGCTGAAATGAATGTGAAATGTCAGCTTCTAAAAGATATATGACAAGGAAATAAGTCAGACAATTCAAAGTAACAAGCTTGGGGTAAAATGGTTTTCATGATTGACCTACAATAAAACAAAGGAACTGACCAACTACAACAGACTCTGGGTTGAAAAGCTTTGATCAACGCTGATTAAAAGTAGAAAGTCTGTTCTAATCGTTATATATGCAAAAGTAATATAATAATCAATCTTTCTCAGTGCAGGGAATTTCAATTAGATCTTTAACAATCATCAAAGAAAACCTGTGAATGCCAATTCAATCAAGGATACAGTTCACAACTTTTCACAGGACTACAAATATAAAATGGACGTGCTTTTACGGTATGAAGTTGATCTTCACAAATTATCAAGTCATTTGAAATTTTAACCATCAAAACAACCCCAAAGATAAAATTACAGGCATTGCTTAAGAAAGTGTTTTCCAGTACTGAGGCTTTTGTAAGGCAAAGCGTAGCCTCGAGGCATAACCCATGACTTTTCAGGATTAGAAAAAAATATAAGCTCGCTGATGATCTCATTGAGATCTCTTCGCACCCAGGTACACAAGCGCAGCTGCTCTCCTCTCTTTTCTTCCTTCTTTCATCCAGACCAACAACTCAAAAGCAGCAGAGTAGTCTTGGACGGCAAATTAGGGCTTTTTCATCAGAACTAGCTAATAAAGAGATCTTTTGGCTTTTTAGTTAATAGAAGTTGGCCGAAGGATCTCATAAAAATCTAAATGGATCAAAAGCTGCAATTTGGTATGCCTCGAAGTGTCCGTCTCTACTAGTACGCCTGATCTGTCCAACTTGATCACTTTATGAATACATACCAAGGCATACACTTCTGAGCAATATTGGTCCGCTTCAACTTGGGGCGCAGATCAAGGCGTACGCCTTGACCACCTAAATACTACAAATACTTTTCGTCACTTTCCTTGAACCAATGTAATTAACTATTCGTTTATTTTGATTATGTAGGACTATCTTTTGTACATGACCACTGCAATTGTGGCGTTCAGTATCATAGCTTTGAACCCCCTCCCTTTTCATCCTGCTCTTATCCTCAATGGTTCCCCAAAACCAGTCCCTATCATTTGCTTGTTCAAACTTCAAATTGCTAAAGTTGATGAATTATATATCAAGGAAAATTAGCCCTGCGTAGCAACATTGCTCTAAAGTCTAAACCAAATAATGTAGATGGCATAGCATATAGGACACCATCTAGATGTCTATATTAACAAGAGGATAAATAAATTTTTTAAAAAATGAGAGAGATAGAGATGGAAAAGGAGCTAGAATCTCTCCTGATTTTGCATGATCGATGATGCCATGGGGAAGAGATGTGGATGCTTGGTTGCAGCTACTGTTTATTAGCCTCATGACTCAGTTTAGTAACCCTATCGCGATGGTGATATAGCCCTTGAGCAAGGATTATTAGACTTATGTCATTATTTTACTACACTTCAGGCACAGCAGTGTAGCATTTGGGATTGAAATAAATCATTCAATAAATATTCATAAATACTCTTTTGTAAAAATCCTAAAAAAACATGTATCAGTAATGGCTTTTGCATAATAATTACAGATATTTTGAATAATTTCTTCTTTGTTAGTTTGGGGATTTCTAGCTTCCTAAGGCTAAGAATTCAAGATTTACTTACATCATGATTACTAAAGGAAATTTTGATTGGTTAATGCACAGCATATGGAATCTAGCCATAGTAGAACTTTTCATTTTCTCTACTCCTCCGACTTGTAGTTCAAGGGTTCTCCTAACAGAGCAGTGTTTCTCCTTCTATGAGAACAATGTTCTGAAGCTTCTACCAATATGATATGATTGTGAATACATCAACATAACAATATTCACACCACCTCCATCGACATAATTCCAAATAAATTAACATTTTTTCCCCTAAACTCCAAGACATTTTACATAGAACAATACACATTCACACTAATAAAATGTCAAGGTATTTTACAAGGAGTTATCACTTATTAACTTTGAACAAATTCATATTCTATTAGAGAAATGCCAAAAATAACATATAAGTTTAGAAGAATATTTAACTCATCATTATATTTATGACGCAATCACGTGGGGCGTGACAATAGCAAAATAGTCCTTATGATACAGTATTGGTTGTCATACTCAGGCGATTGCTACATAAGATGAGCTCCAGTACATACCTTTTCTGGGTTGAGCAGCACTTTAATACCCGGGACACCAGCCTCCAAACCATCTTTCACTGTATTGGCCCGAATCTTGAAGGAACTGCACTGCTTACTACACAAGTACAGAGAAAATGCAAATTTAATGTGAAAAAAATACACTGCCAAAGCGTAAAGATATTTCACTTAATGATCGCAAACTAAAGCAAAGAATGGTAATTTGAAATCAAGTAAGAACAAAAGTACAGCCAAAAAAAACACCCGACTACTGAGTACTGACAAACACAATCAATCATCTTTATAACTTAGTGATTGTTAAAGAGGGCATCGAGGTTATTCTCAAATAGAGCCAGCATTGGTTGTCAATTTTGTTAGGAATATACCAACTGAAATGAATAACATAGAAAGTCCAAAGGATGGATTGGTAAAATATCAAGAACATACAGAACATTTATCAACCTACCCCACCTACAGAGTTCTACACCTATGTTCATGCTCCAGGTTTCCAAGAGTGCAAACATGTTTATATGTTTGTCCATATGGATATGCATACAGTACTCTAAATCAAGAGAATGGACTGCAAATCTGGATCATATTACACATTAACAAAGATCTTATAGGGAAATCAAAAACTATATTTTAGAGCAGTGATTGTGTTTGGTAGGGTAAGAATTTGGATCTTTTGAGCATTCAGATATGTTGTATGTATCATGTATGTAGGATAGAATTAAAACTATAACTAAGCGCAAATTGAAATAACAATGCAAAGAATTGAAAGAAATAAATCAACAATAAAACAATTAAACAAAATAAATTGCCTATCTTCAGCCAACTGTCTAACAATGAACAAATTGATCTCACTTCTCTGGCAAACAATCCTAACCCTCAACCTAATTGGAAACCAAAGCCCTAACTATTATGGTTGTAACTAAATAAGCCCAATTACAATAATACTAATACAAATATTACTAAAGAACCCACTTACATCAATAAAATACACATGTACACAATCGATATGAATATTGAATCGGAAATTGTCTTGTCACTTGAGACATTGTAGGATTAGATACGATACAATGATTCACTCAATAGCAATTTTAGTTATATTTTTATTTTTAAACCTTATTTTAAGGAGTATGAGGCACTCTAAAGTCTATATAGATACAAACCACCTAGTTTAAACAAATATAATGCTTTCTCCATGATTTTTATAGTTGATAGACAAACATGGACTAAACATAAACCGTTTACACATTTTGTGTACACTTATTGGTTTGAGTATACTTGTTTAGTGTTGTTTATGGTACACTTTTGGGGTTAGGATGGAACACTCATTGCATATACGTTTTGGGTTCAGGTATACATGTTAATGTTTAACTATTTGATGGTTGATAGTTGATCTTGTGCTTTAATGACTCGTCATTAATGGGAAAGCACTTTAAGAAGATTTATGAAGCTTTGTATGGGATATATGGTATAGATTTGTGAGAAACTAGCATAAACTTTATATTGTTGCTAAAAGATACGAGTGTGCATCTTCATGTGTAAACCTAATTATGAGACATAAATTTGAAATGTATCAATTTATCATGCTATAGCCTATACACGATATGGATAAAATTTCAATACGCCTAAAAAAATAAATCAAGACACACGATTCGACAACCTTGTTTTTGTTAACTTCATTTTCATATTTTTTGCATTCTTCTCCACCTTTGTATAACCCCTCATCCTCATGCCTCATATGCAAGATTTTTTCCTGAATGTTATATACCAATATTTGTACTTGTTCATACTTTGGAAAAAAAAATGGGTAATATAATATCATCCAAATCACATCATGATATATCCATATTTAAATCTGTAATTTGTTAGAAAGCCAGAAATTAAAACTAGTATATGCTGTCAAAAACATTAGGCCAACACCCTTTAAAAATTGACCATGTCATATTCATTTCTTACACCAAAAGTTACCTTTGCTCAAAACCAGTGAACTAACATTACAAAGGAATGTTTTTAAATGAATTACAACGAGTCTTTCTTATTAATGTCATGTACGGGTAATGTTTTCTTCTTTTTTTGAAGGATGTTTACTGGATCCCAGAATCAATTAAATGCCTTTTTTTTATAAAGAGTTCTAGTGTGTCCACTGCAAACCCTTGTTCCTTTACAAGATCATAAATGATTTTTTTTATCATTCATGAAGCAACCGCCAAAGGTTGAAATCACAAATTTACAATAAGGAATTTTATTTTCTCAATCAACCATGCTTAGCTAGCGCTGAAGATAAAAGACTTAAAGCTGGCTAGGCACTGAGGAGATATAAATTCCCAACAAAGAAATCCATGATGATTTATGAATTACAATCACTTGGGTAATTAAGAAAAGTAAACAACAGATTCAAATTAAATTGCTACCTTGATAAGTCATTTACCAAAGTCTTATGTTTAGTGGAACCATTTTCATAAGATTGACAGTTTACTGAAACTTTTTCTTAAAACAAAATAAGTTAAAGAAACAGATGGAAAATATATTATGCAATCCCATTTAAGTGTCAGAAATTTATGATGTCTCTCCAAGGTACTAACAAAATCAGATTATAAAATAATCTGCAAATATTTATTGGCAAAAGGTTACTTGCATCAATTCCACAAAAGATGTTTTATAATAATTACAAGAATTTTGACTTGGATGATCAAGTCACAATCAATTTGCCACACTAATATTGATACACTTCTCATTATTTAGCCCATCATATTTGTAACAAATGTCATTTACCATCGTAAATAAGTAAATAGGTTTCAACATTTGATTTGACAGTGATGAAATAAAGGATTAATTGTTAGATTATCTGGATGAGAGAAACCATTTCAAACAAAATGGTGATCAAGTCAAAGGCTTACTTGATCAGCATCATGCAATCAACATTTCCTTATGCTCTGTTTTGTTGAAAAGTGAAAATATAATGAAGAAAATCATGTTTACAAGTAAGCATTATATAATTATTTAATATAAAAATCATTTCACAAGCATCAAATCCTTGCAACTTAAATTGCGATCATGAATTATGAGACTTAAAAATCATTTCACAAGCATCAAATCTTAGCAACTTAAATTGCAATAATGAGACTTTTATTCTTATTTCCTGGGCGAGCAATTTTTGGCAAATTATTGTATGTAATTTGGAATTCTATTGTCGACTATTGGCCTCCCATTGTGACACTCACTTTCCTTTCCTCAATTAAAACACAAACTTATTAGGGTTTGAAATCATTATATCCAGAGGAAATAGTTTAATACTTCAATGGAAGAAACTTTAACAATATTGTTCAGAGATAAATGTCGCAGAAATTAACTTACCAGTGTTCAATGATGATGGTCTTTTCAACCTTAGCAATCTCTTCAGCATCGTCTTCCAATTTCTGTTTGCCACCCTTTTTTCCGTCCCTAATAAACCAGATATCTAGCTCTTACTAATGGTCATTGTTATGCATAAAAATATGAATTTGCAGGAAAGCTGTATAATGCAGTGAAACTCAACTCCTTTGCCGTCAAATGCTAAGTATTAGTTGCATTGATAAAATTTCCATTTCAAGACTGGTATATTATTGAACTACACAAAACTTAAAAACATACTCAATAATCGTCTCTTCTTCAACAGAAGCCATCTGAACTAATTTTTCAAAAGAGTCAGACTCGTTGCTTTATAGTTTATAGAGATGAGACCTCATCTTCAGTGGAAACTACTCTACAGGAATATTTTCATATTACCTGATTTACGCTTCAAGGGCCAAGTTTCACGAATCCACAACATATAAACAGTAACAAACCCTAAAATGAATTAAAATAAGACTCAAATTCCATCATAAGTATATATGATGAAACCCACAAACTGTATCAACTTTCAGAAGTTTCAAATTTATGCAAAGTCATAAAACATAGCATGATTCTAATTCAATTAACTAAATACCCTAAAATGCAAAGTATGATTGACTACACTCTACAGTGATGTTAGTATCAAGATTCACATAGAAAACATAACCACAACACCATGATTCTAATTCAATTTCAATATTACTTTGAGAATCAAAATAAATGAACAATCACAAACCCTAAAATGTTAAAAGATAATCAAAACTACTTCGAGAACAATATTAAGGCAGAAGTAGATGAACTTACTCGTCCTCATCAGAGGCAATTTTGTTATCTGCCACTTCTTCATCTCCCTCCGCCTCTTCAGACTCCTCTTCATTCTCGGAACCTGTCTTCAGCTTCTTCTTCTCCGGCTCCTCCTCCTCTTCAAACTCTACATCAGACTCCGACTCCTCACCGGCGGCATTTCCTGCCTCTCCGTCGTCTTCCTCCTCATCTTCTTTTCCAGACTCCGATGACTTCTCTTTCTCCTCTGCAGCCTCTTCGTCTTCCTCCTCTTTCTCCTCATCATCGGTCTCTTCCGAGTCTATCTCCTCCTTCTCCTCAACTTTCTGCGAACCTTTCTTCGCCGGAGGAGGATTCTTCACAGCAGACCTCTTCGCCGGCCGCTTCTTCACAACAGGCTTATTCGGCGTCTCCTCCTCGCCAGACTCCTCTTCGTCTTCCTCCACCGCCGGTTTCTTTCCCTTCCCCTTCGGATCCTCTTCCTCTTTCTCATCCGACTCCGATTCCTCCTTCTCATCAACCTTCAACGCTCTCTTCACCGGCTTCTTCTCCTTTGCCTTCTTCGACTTCCCCACTGTATCCTGCAAAGATCTCAGCGTAATCGCTTCCGATTTCACCACACTTCGAGTCAGCCGACCTCCACTGTTCACTCGCCTCGCCATCTCCAATGAAGATTCGAAGCCCTTCTTGCTCTCTGGTTGCTCTGCTTTCACCTTCTTCGGCGCCATTGATGACCTCTCTCTCTTGGCTTATTTGTTTCTTGAATTGGTTCAGTTGCTCTCTCTTGTCTTGCTTTTATCAAGAGAGTGGAAGAGTGAATGAATTGGTTTTTTTTTTTTTTTTTTTTTTCGCGCTCATTTGTCCATCACAAGACTAGAAGATGGAAGGACAAGTCGACGCGGGCCTGACTGGTGGGACCCATGCGAGGGCCCAATCAGGACCGTTAATGCTTTGACTTTGTTATTTTCGTGGTCAATTTTTCATCAGGAGCCGGCACGTGGAGGTTTTAAAATCAGTACTGGCCTGATTTGCTGATTGTATACTGTGATTTCGCTTTTTTTTTTTCAGTGGGTTAGCTGTCGTGAACGACAAAAATTCTAGTCAGCCTCTTTGTGATTGTGTTGTAAAGAGAAGTGACAAAAAGGAGTAAAAATATTAAAATAATAAAAAAAATGCCACCAAATACAGCTAGCTATAATTACTCCGTGAATAAAACATGAAGGAGAGGTGTCACATCTTGTGAAGGGTTTACACATATCTCGAGGAATTTATAATTCTTCGGAATCATACCAAGTCGTCATGGTTGCAATTAGGGTTGGACCGATCCGAGTGACCGACTAAAAAACACAAAATTGAGCTACCCATTCAAAGATAGAAAAGAAAGTTGGTGAGTTTTCTGCTGTACTTCTTTGCTGAAAGAGAAGTAGCAGGCTTGAGCAAAAGAGAAGTTGCCAAGGTCCAATTATTAGGAAGGATTTGGTTCAAGAAATTGAGGCAGTGAAGAGGTTGAAAGATAGTGAGATTGGTGTGTTAGTGAAGGTGAAAGAAGGGAGATAGTATGTGAGCTCCAACAGAGCATCTTTTATGCTAGACTAGAGAGATGACAAGGAATAAACAATGGGAGGAAGGAATAAACAATTTGGAGTGGGATAATAAGGAATAAACAATGGGAAGGGTAGCATTTGTCTTGGGTTTGTGAATGAATGAGAATGAGGGGGCGGGTGATGGCAGGGGGTGTGATGGAATTGTTTTAAGAGCGCTTCTAAATGTCGAGGAAATGGGCGAGGGATGGGACGTGGCGGGGTGGGGACCGTCCATTCCGCATGAGATGCGCGTACCAAAAATAATGGCATGCATCTCGAGCGGGGTGGACGGTCCCCACACCGCTACGTCTCGTCCCTCGCCCGTTTCCTCGCCTGTTTCCTCGACATTTAGAATTCCTCTTGTTTTAAATATTTAATCCCCTAGTGGGTGTGTGTTTAATCTATGGAAAATTCTAGGGGTCGAGGGAAAGGGAGCGAGGGGTGGTTGTAACCATTCATCCTCCTCGCGATGAGCGCCCGCGTGCATCTTCAACACGATGCGCTCATCCCAAGGAGGATGGGTGGTTACACCCATCCCTCGCCCTTTTCCCTCGCTCTGTAGCAAAGCTCTTAATCTATTAGTGGAGTGGAATGACATGAAACAACTTTTCTAAAGAGCTAGGTCAGGCATGCCAGGATACCATTCATCATCCTAGATATGCGCATTTTTAGGATGATGGATGGTATCGTGGCTGGCCTGGCCTGGTGCGGGTCTGCCCGGCTCTCTAGAAAAACTAAAAATGAAATGAGTGGAGTGGAATGATAGTGGAGCGAAATTATTATTTTAATAAATGAGTGGAGTGTAATGAATGAATGAAATTAAATTAAATGGAATTCGGGTCGAGCTAACCATCGGGTTCTGAGATTGGGGACTGACAATCAGATCGATATATTCAGGGCGGGCTGGGCTGTGGGACCGACAATTAAAAAACCGATCGTGATCAGCCCACTCGGTCTGATTCCCGGATCGGGCAGGGTTTTCAGTCTTAAATTCCCACCCCTAGTTGCAATACTTAGGTTATGCTCAGTTAAAGGCAAACACTATTTGACACCACCATTTCTAATGTCCCACACCGCCACCCATTTTTTTATCTACTGAACGACACCACAATTAAATAGCCTTTTATTCTCTCCTGTTATCTTCTCTCCTTTTTATCTTCTTCAAGGAAAAACACCACCCACCCCACTCGCCACCAGCCACACCAGCTTTTCCATGCCTTCATCTCCCATTCCCTCTCATTTCTTCCTCTTATTCTCTTATTTTCTCATGCACAACCCCCTCCCCACCTTCTTTCTATCATCCCCTCTTCTTCTCATTTTTTGCCCCCCCCCCCCCCCCCCCTTTTCTATAGGAACCCCCTATTCTTTTCATCAAGTTTTGCTTTGATGGACATCTGGATGAGCAATTGTCAATTTGAGTTGAACTTTAATGTGGTTATTCCATCAAAACAATTCCTCAAATTGTCTGCTCATTCATGATGTTAATTCATACAAGTGTTTTTGCAAATGTGTCTGGCTAATTTCATGCATATAACAAGAATTAAATGCAAAGATGGAAAATTTAGGGTTCCCCATCTCTTCACCAACCCACATTGTCTCACAATGTCATTTACAATACAACAAACACGACTTGAGAGTGACAAATGAGAGGGAAATTGAGCAGGCTAACTCCTTGCAACCTCAAAAATGGCATAAAACAAAATTTCAAAACTCGGAATCAGAAGAAAAACATTTGGACAGAGTCTGCATTTTCACGCATTCGCACGAGAGAATGCAAGTGGAAGTCTCACATTCGCATTGAGCTGTGCAAATTTGAGACACCATTCACATTGATTTAGGCAAATTTGATACTCTCATTCGCATTGTACAATGCGAATGGGTGAAAACACATTGTTTATATTTAGGAAAGATTTGCGTGATTTTAGTAAAAAAGATCATAACTTGCTCATTTCAAAAATATTTTTAAGTGATTCAAATTGTATTCATTAGATAACTCAAAGTACTGCATTTTTTTTGATGAGTTTGGGAATCGGTATCCATCAATCATATAAATTAGCTGAAAGTCAGAGATACTACCTTGTTTTGTTTACTGGGCAGATTTGTGCGACTTTAGTAAAATGACCATAACATGCTCATTTCAAAACATTTTCAATTGATTCAAATTGTGTTTATTAGATAGGAGATATGGTAAACTTTACTAGATCTATAAGCCTAGTGGCTAGAATATTAGAGCATATTTTCAATGTGTGTGAAATTGAAAGGCTTTGGCATGGTTCTAGAAATAAGGAATTATTGGATAGTAGGGATAAGATAAGCTATGATATAATTTCAATATTGCTTATAGAAATAAGATTGAAATCCATAAGGACCAAGGGCCTTTCAATTACTTATGCTCTTAATAATACTCCAGATTTCTTCCTCACTTGGAATAACAAAAGGAATAACATTGTCAATGTCAAAGATGGTAGGTTCAAACAAATCCAGAATAGATTGGTCTCATATCAGTTCAAAAGACTGAAAGAGGTCGCTAAAATGAGAAGTAAATGTCCCTGATATCCTGTTAGTCCTAAATCCAGGTACCATTCTCACCTTTCATTCTAGTCATCGTACTCTTCCTCCTACGAATCATAGTTATCACATGAAAATATATATACTTCTTATTATGATCCCTAAATAAAACCTTATCTATAGACTTTTGGTGCTAGAAACTCTCTTATTTTCTTAATAAATCTTCTAGTTAGATCCGATCAAGTTCACTCATCATGGAGACACTATCCTGAGTAATAGGTCTATTATTAAGGTAATCAAGTTCAACATTAACTCAAAGATCGATATTTGAGTATGGCCAAAGTGGTTATTATTCCAGTGTTTTAAATCATTTTTAAGGGTGGACATTTTCTTAATAAAATTTTGGGAAGGGGGTTGGCAATTAATATAAGTTTGGGATTCCCAGGAATTATGTATTATATTGGGTAGGGATTTATCAAAGGTCCATATTGGAAAAAACTTGAATGATTTCAATCCCCTTGGTCTTGACATGAAAGAGATTAAAAATAGGGGTCCTATGATCTGAGGATGAGGCATTAATGGATCTAAGTTTATGATTGGGGAATAGGGTAATCCAATCAGAGTTCACCAAGGCCCTATCAAGCCCAACTCTAACATGATGTTGTCATTTTCTCTTATTATTCCAGGTAATCTTGGAACCTAAGCAATGTACATTTATTAAAACATGATGCATAACAAATTCATGGAATTTACTCATAGTAGATTCTTTAACAACACGCCTTCCCACTTTATCCTCATTTGACAAAACAACATTAAAATCACCAATGATAGTCCAAGGATTAGCAAGTGTAAATGCACAGTTGTGCAATGTGTTCCAAAAACTTGCTTATATTTATAATGAGGAGCACCATAGCAGAAAATAATATCACATTTAACACTAGCATGATAATCCAAATGATTGTCAGAAATAAAATACTTACATACACCACTCAGAGTGAGATTCACGCCCTCCCTCCAGCTGAGGGAAAATCTTCCATATAGCTGATTCTTGAACCTCTTTCAAGCTCATGTCATGTCGATGTACTGCAGAAAAAATTTGCAAAATCAACATTCATATGAACTCCATTAGCAAACTTTAAAATTTTTCTTGATCATATCCATTTTGGAATAATGGGCTTTAGTTTCCATGAGGAAGTATATATCCAGGTTATGCTTCTTAATGAGGTCCTTTAGGGTTCAAGTTGCACCCCTACAACTCTAGGAGAGGATCATTGGGTTGATGGTGGCTTTTGGAGGGAAGCCACCACTTGAAACCCACAGAGAGGAATGCTTACATGTTCAGTAGGATAAAAGTCCGCACTAAATTCACTCATAACTGGCTCAACATCAGATGCCATTACATCATCCTCATCTTCATTTCCCATTTCTTCATCAGTAAAAGATACTGCTCCATCTATTCCAGTATCTCGAAACTTTTTCCAGACTAGCTTCATAGCTCGTTGTATCACATGAGTTTCATTCCATTTGGGGAGTTTCTTAGTTCTTCCTATTGCTTGGGTCGAATTACATCTTTGTTGTTTTCTTCATTGCTCTCAACAATAATGGGAATCTAGGGGATTTCATCTACATTAGGGCCATGGATACTTGGTTGCACTATCAGTTTCTTTGTAGCAGGTGAAGGGAAGAACTCTTCATTACGATCCCTTTTTATTTTGACTACTCTTGCCATGAGCTCGATGCAAGCAGAAGGTTTTTCTTATAATAACTCTTTCACACAACTTCTTGAAGTCTGGTCATTCAACCTCATGCACCAAAGCCTATACTTCACGATGCATGAGCTTTCTCAGTGTGGTGGCCAAAGTTGGGCTCTTAGATAGTTTGGTTTACACCATTTTTGTTGGCGCATTGTTGCTATTAGGGAGTGGATGCGCGCCAGGATCATCTCCTTATAAACCTTAGTGACGGCTCTTTCTTACTTGATGTGGGACTATTCAAGCCAACTCCCTCGTTCTCGCCGAACCATCGACTCTGATACCAATTGTTGGCACGTCGAATGCGTGCGCGCACCTAGGTTCACAATACAGAGTAACGATATTGTCCGCACCAATTGTTGGCGCGCTAGGTCCACAATACATAGCAACGATATTTTTCGCACCAATTGTTGACGCATCGAGCGTGCACCTAGGTCCACAATACATAGAAACGAATAGCAACGATATTGTCCGCGCACCTAAGTCCACAATACATAACAACGATATTGTTCCCAACTTAAACACCCGTTGTCTTAGGCCTACCATCCAGGAGGGAGTGGATCATCTTCTTATAGACCTTAGTGATGATTCCTCCTTACTTGATGTGAGACAATTCAAGCTAACTCCATCTCAACAATTTTAACTTCGTTTAGTAGTTGGGTTGGTAGAGAAGAGTGTTTGTCGGGTAGGATGAAGGTGTTTATTGTTGTTTTGGGAAACTAAAGCGGGGGACGGCTGGGTTAGTTTTTAATTGAACATTGGTGGTATTGGCCCAACAAAGGCAAGTAATTTGGGACCCCCAATACCTTTGGGTTTTGCCAATTGATGAGGGGTTGGGCCTGAGGATAGGTATATTTGAAGCCCATTCAAATTGATAGTGAAATTGGGCTTTGGGTTGGATGGAAGATGTTGGGATACTTATATGAAGGAGTAACCATGACCTAAGAGAATGTAAAATTCTAGAGAGTCATGCTCCTAGCGCCAAGGAGGCTCTATGTGTGTGTGTTTATGTTCGATTGGTGGATTATGAGGATCTCTAGGATGATAGAGGGTATTAAGGCTCCTTGGCGCACCTTGCCCGGCTCTCTAGATCGACTGTTACTGAATAGAGGAAGCTTCTCATACTTATAGTTTATTTGAATCACCTTATTCTCATTGTCCCCTTCAACCTTGATGAATGTGCACTCCTTTAAAGGTTTTTTTTTATTAATGTTCAAAGCTATGCAGTGCGTATATAAATTTCAGCTCCATTTTTACACAACTTTTCAACTACACTGTGGATGACCCCTGCTCCGCAAACAATCTTTTCTCTGGTGTGTATCTCTCAACTGCAGATTATACCCAGAAGAGTATAAGAAAAAAAACAAAGTTCTCCGCTTGGATTGAAAACAAACCTTTCTAAGTTTCAATTGTTACATTTCAAAAGAGCTTAACTTAAATTGCACGAAAAACCATTACATTGTTAAAACAAAACTATCACAATTGTCAACTATTGATGAACTGATCAGATTAGCCAACCAAACTTAGCTTCAAAAACTACAATCGAAGATGAGTAAATTTGATTCCATATTTTCAGAAAGATGGGGTATTGGCTTATATTCCATGGCCCTATGGATATCACTTTAGCAGCATCTTCTTCTTCTTTAAACTGAAACAAAAACAAACCAGGTAATCACCCAAAAAGTTCCACTGTGCCACTAACTTATCTATGATCTATTTCCTACCATTCTGGCCTAGAGCCATGAGTTGGTTGATGGCTGGATAATTTCAGTATTGTGTTGTTAGTTGTGGTAGTGCATCTAGTGAGATAGTTTCTTCGCCCTCTTCTAGCAGTGCTCTTTTTTGCAGTTCTTAAACTCTCCATTATTCAAGAAGTTGGGTAGGATCAGGTTGTGGTAGTGGGGTGATTTCATGGATGATGACTGGGGTCTCGGTTTGGTTTTCAATGGGATACAAGGACGCCGTAAGTTCTTCAATAATCATGGTGTTCAATCGAGGTTGGGATTGAACAATGAGAAAGGTTTCAAGAGAATGTATACTCGGGAAATACTTGAAGATTGATTTCAGTAGGAACATGTAAAAGAAGTAGGGTTTCTCCAAGCAGCGCTCTGAGAAGAGTTTCGATTGAAATTCATGGTAAGTAGTATGTTTGATGATTGTTTTTTGGACATAAAATTTATATCCCACACAATTTTTCTATAGTTTATAATATCATAAACTTCGTGTAGTTTCTTAAATCAAATATTAAGATTTGAAAGAATAAATAAACTTATATTTAATTAGAATGACATAATTATATATTCGAAAATTCTAAATGTTGAGGAAGTGGGCGAGGAAAACAGCGAGGGAGGAAGAGAGGGAGGGAGCCGTCCATCCCCCTCGAGATGTGCGCATGAAAAATGATGACACGCATCCCGAGAGGATGGACGGCTCCCTCCCTTGCTGTTTTCCTCGCCCACTGCCTCGACAAGTAGAACGACTCTTATATATTTTATGAAAAAATGACATAATTCATATTTTGCTAACTATTAGAAAAAAAAATTTAATAGTGGGTTATGAATCACAAATTTATAGATTTCCCTTTATTTTCAGAAAAAAAAAATAATGCGTATATGTGAGTTATGAATCACAACTTTAGTTTATTTATGAGTAGTAAATCACAAGTTGTGTTTGGGGGCAAAGGAGCCTTTACCCACTTACACAGTAGAGCTTGTTGCCCAGAAGGGAATTGAAAATACAAGCCATCCCATTTTGCAAACCAGTAGCAAAATTTGCCACATTGTTGTCCAGTTCTATCGACATCATATGCATTAAAGCCTATATCCAATTGATGATGCTTATCATCAACCCAGTTCATGTTGCACCAAAAAAGGGTTGTTCCCCCACCGTTGGGTTTGAAGCTCCAAGTATAATTGTTATGATAGGAAATGGCATGAAAACCTAAATCATCATCTCCAAACTTGCAATGGAGGTTTAAAGGAGAACCTTCAGATAAATCATTTGTGATGTATACGTGTATTCTGCCTAAGAAAGGTACGCGAGCATCGATTGAATAACTACAAAACACTAGCATCGTCACAATGATCACCTTGAATCCTCTTGCATGCCAATAATTATAGAAATGGTTCATTGTTGATGAAAATTCTAAGACGTTCATGTTTACGTTGCAAACATATAGATTGGAGATTTATGTTTTATAGTTAAACTATACCATCTATTTATGTAAATGTTGACCTAGAATTCATGGTGGACATGCATTTGTTGGGAAAAAAAATGTTACGTATCGTAATTATCATATATTTGTAAATACGTAATAAATTTTCAAAACCTTCGACAAATGTTTGACTGTCATAATATAATGAGAAGTTAATTAATTTCCATTGACCTTTGAAAACATATTGCAATTATAATTACCTTGTTCTAATTATAATTGACCTTTGACCTTTAGAACAGGGTAATTATAATTGCAATATGTTTTCAAAGGTCAATGGAGTTTAATTAATTTCTCATTATATTATGACAGTCAAACATTTGTCGAAGGTTTTGAAAATTTATTACGTATTTACAAATATATGATAATTACGATATGTAACAATTTTTTTTGACCTTTGACCATGTTCTAATTATAATTTACCTTTGACCTTTAGAACAAGGTAATTATAATTGCAATATGTTTTCAAAGGTCAATGGAGTTTAATTAACTTCTCATTATATTATGACAATCAAACATGTTGCTAATGTATGCAAGTTATGACCTTTGAACTTTGACCTTGTTCTAATTATAATTGACCTTTGACCTTTAGAACAAGGTAATTATAATTGCAATATGTTTTCAAAGGTCAATGGAGTTTAATTAACTTCTCATTATATTATGACAGTCAAACATTTGTCAAAGGTTTTGAAAATTTATTACGTATTTACAAATATATGATAATTACGATACGTAACAATTTTTTTCCCCAACAAATGCATATCCACCATGAATTCTAGGTCAACATTTACATAAATAGATGGTATAGTTTAACTATAAAACATAAATCTCCAATCTATATGTTTGCAACGTAAACATGAACGTCTTAGTATTTTCATCAACAATGAACCATTTCTATAATTATTCGCATGCAAGAGGATTCAAGGTGATCATTGTGACGATGCTAGTGTTTTGTAGTTATTCAATCGATGCTCGCGTACCTTTCTTAGGCAGAATACATGTATACATCACAAATGATTTATCTGAAGGTTCTCCTTTAAACCTCCATTGCAAGTCTGGAGATGATGATTTAGGTTTTCATGCCATTTCCTATCATAACAATTATACTTGGAGCTTCAAACCCAACGGTGGGGGAACAACCCTGTTTTGGTGCAACATGAACTAGGTTGATGATAAGCATCATCAATTGGATATAGGCTTTAATGCATATGATGTCGATAGAACTGGACAACAATGTGGCAAATTTTGCTACTGGTTTGCAAAATGGGATGGCTTGTATTTTCAATTCTCTTCTGGTCAACAAGCACTAGTGTGTAAGTGGATAAAGGCTCCTTTGCCCCCAAATACAACTTGTGATTTACTACTCACAAATAAACTAAAGTTGTGATTCATAACTCACATATACGCATTATTTTTTTTTCTGAAAATAAAGGGAAATCTATAAATTTGTGATTCATAACCCACTATTAAATTTTTTTTCTAATAGTTAGCAAAATATAAATTATGTCATTTTTTCATAAAATATATAATTATGTCATTCTAATTAAATATAAGTTTATTTATTCTTTCAAATCTTAATATTTGATTTAAGAAACTACAAGAAGTTTATGATATTATAAACTGTAGAAAAATTGTGTGGGCTATAAATTTTATGTCGAAAAAACAATCATCAAACATACTACTTACCATGAATTTCAATCGAAACTCTTCTCAGAGCGCTGCTTGGAGAAACCCTACTTCTTTTACATGTTCCTACTGAAATTAATCTTCAAGTGTTTCCCGAGTATACATTTTCTTGAAACCTTTCTCATTGTTCAATCCCAACCCCGATTGAACACCATGATTATTGAAGAACTTACAGCGTCCTTGTATCCCATTGAAAACCAAACCGAGACCCCAGTCATCATCCATGAAATCACCCCACTACCACAACCTCATCCTACCCAACTTCTTGAATAATGGAGAGTTTAAGAACTGCAAAAAAGAGCTCTGCTAGAAGAGGGCGAAGAAACTATCTCACTAGATGCACTACCACAACTAACAACACAATACTGAAATTATGCAGTCATCGACCAACTCATGGCTCTAGGCTAGAATGGTAGGAAATAGATCATAGATAAGTTAGTGGCACGGTGGAACCTTTTGGGTGAAGTGGAAGTAATCACAATAGCAATTAACTAGTTTGTTTTTGTTTCAATTTAAAGAGGAAGAAGATGCTGCTAAAGTGATATCCATAAGGGCCATGAAATATATGCCAATACCCCATATCTCTGAAAATATGGAATCAAATTTACTCATCTTTGATTGTAGTTTTTGAAGCTAAGTTTGGTTGGCTAATCCGATCAGTTCATCAATAGTTGACAATTGTGATAGATTTGTTTTAACAATGTAATGGTTTTTCGTGCAATTTAAGTTAAGCTCTTTTGAAATGTAACAATTGAAACTTAAAAAGGTTTGTTTTCAGTCCAAGCAGAGAACTTTGTTTTTTTTTTTTCTTATACTCTTCTAGGTATAATCTGCAGTTGAGAGATACACACTAGAGAAAATGGCAAATATTGTTTGCGGAGCAGGGGTCATCCACAGTGTAGTTGAAAAGTTGTGTAAAAATGGAGCTGAAATTTATATACGCACCGTATAGGCTTGAACATTTAATAAAAAAAAAATTTAAAAATAAAAAAAAAATAAAAAATAAAAAAAATAAAAAAAAAAAAAAAAACCTTGAAAGGAGTGCACATTCATCAAGGTTGAAGGGGACAATGAGAATAAGGTGATTCAAATAAACTATAAGTATGAGAAGCTTCCTCTATTCTGTAACAGTCGGTCTAGAGAGCCGGGTTAGAGATCCTCATAATCCACCAATCAAACACAAACACACACACATAGAGCCTCCTTGGCGCTAGGGGCACGACTCTCTAGAATTTTACATTCTCTTAGGTCATGGTTACCCCTTCATATAAGTAGCCCAACATCTTCCATCCAACCCAAAGCCCAATTTCACTATCAATTTGAATGGGCTTCAAATATACTTATCCTCAGGCCCAAACCCTCATCAATTGGCAAAACCCAAAGGTATTGGGGGTCCCAAATTACTTTCCTTAGTTGGGCCAATACCACCAATGTTCAATTAAAAACTAACACAGTTGTCCCCTGCTTTAGTTTTCCAAAACAACAATAAACACCTTCATCCTACTCGACAAACACTATTCTCTACCAACCCAACTACTAAACGAAGTTAAAATTGTTGGGATGGAGTTGGCTTGAATAATCTCACATCAAGTAAGGAGCAGTCGTCACTAAGGTTTATAAAAAGATGATCCACTCCCTCCCGGATGATAGGCCTAAGACAACGGGTGTTTAAGTTGGGAACAATATCATTGCTACGTATTGTGGACCTAAATGCGCGGACAATATCATTGCTATGTATTGTGGATCTAGGTGCACGCTCGATGCGTCAACAATTGGTGCGAACAATATCGTTGCTATGTATTGTGGTCCTAGGTGCGCGTGCGCGCTAACAATTGGTGCGGACAATATCGTTGCAATGTATTGTGGACCTAGGTGCGCGCACGTGCTTGGCGCACCAACAATTGGTATCAGAGCCGATGGTTCGGCGGGAACGAGGGAGTTGGCTTGGATAGTCCCACATCAAGTAAGAAAGAGTCGTCACTAAAGTTTATAAGGAGATGATCCTGGCGCGCATCCACTCCCTAATAGCAACAACGCGCCAACAAAAATGGTGTAAACCAAACTATCAAAGAGCCCACTGTCACAAAAAACCACCACCACCTCACCAGCCACCACAAAAAACTCCTCATCCGCCACGACCACCTCACCCACCCTCCTCTCTGTGAAGAAATCTACCCATCACCACCACCTCACCCACCCTCCCTGTGAAGAAATCCACCCACCTGTGAAGAAATCCACCACCTCCTCACCCAGTGAAGTAATCCACCCACCACCACCACCTCACCCACCCTCCCTGTGAAGAAATCCACCGCCCACCATGTCACAAAAAAAAGGGGAAGAGTTGACTTATAAAGAGAGATAGTGGAGGTGGTTTGGGGTTTTGATTTTTAAGTGAGGGTGTTTTGGAAATAAGTTTTACATTACCACCTTACCATTTTAAAAGTATACCAAACATACATATTACCATTACCATTCCATCGAGTAACCAATCGAGCCTTATTTAGTAGATTATTGTTTGTTGATCAAGATTCTTTTATAGTAATTGTTAGCAAATAGTCAAAGGTGTGATGGCTCAGTGGTTGAGCAGTGGTGGATGGTATCACTAGGTCACAGGGTCGAACCTAGTCGGCGGTATCTGAGGTTTTGTGTTCGATTGGTGGATTATGAGGATCTCTAGGATGATGGAGAGTATTGAGGCTACCTGTGAGTGTTCAATTGGTAGATTATGAGAATCTCTAGGATGATGGAGGGTATTGAGGCTCCTTGGCGCAGGCTCAGCGTGTCTGGCTTGACTCTCTAGACTGATTGTAAAACCAAAATAAATGTTAAAATCAAGTAGTCTAAGATCCCATAAAGGGCTGTTTTCACCTAAATCGTGAACCAAACCGACTTAGATCGGTTTTAAAAATTTCAAACCGAAACCGAACCGATCATTAACAAAACCGATCCGAAACTGAACCAATTCTAATTTATGCAAACCAATCGAACACTCACGCTGAGGATATGAAGAAAGCATTGAGAGACGGACTTTGGTCCTTATTCGGCTGACTGATCTCCATCAAGGAATGGGAACCACAGTTCCATCATATCAATTTTGATCAAATCCCTATTTGGGTGTGAATCCATGAATTCCCAACCAGAAGCTTACCTTGGAGGACACACAGGTCCTCGCCTCCTGCTTAGGATCTTTCATGGAAGTTGATCTGGAATCCCTGCAAGACCTTACTATCCCTTGCATTTGGTTCAAGGTATGGATAGATACGACTAAGCCATTACCATTTAAGATGGAAACAGACTCCGGGCTACTCAGGGGACGTGTTTTCTTCATCCGCTTCTGCTACGAGGATATCCTTCTTTTCTGCTTCTGTTGTGGCATGATTGGACACACCTTTACGGAAATTTGTCCCATGTTTAGATCTCCAACAGAGAAATTCAAATAATTAAATCCGGGAAAAAGAATTAAAGTTCTAGCCTTACATTTTCATAAGAACTCCAGGATCAAAGTAAGAACGAAGAATATTTCAGGTCGTCTTCCGGCAGTAAATAATCGCCAAGCTTCGAGGTTTTGTCAACAACCTTTGCGCCATCTTGAGCGCTCGGAGCAGGTCGCGATCTTGACCCAGCCTAGTAGATCTGAGATGCATACATCAATTGTTTGCTCAAATCGGTCGGATCGGGGTGCAAATCTAAGCCCCCAACCACTCCTACAACTTCCATCTAGGTCTGAGTCTGTGCCAGATCTCGTCAGTGACCAAGTTTCCTCCTTGACAGTAACTTAGCTACAACTTGCACCAACTACCCCCTCCTCCCCGGCTGATCACCTCCGACCTTCACCAACTTGTTCTTGAGAATAACAATTGTCAGCACAACCTAGAAACTTGTCTAACTTCAACTTCTCCTCTTCAAAGACAGACAAGTTTCCTTCAAATACGCAACCCCAAAATATTACATACAGTCAACCTCCTACCGCTGGATCCAACTCCCCTCCTTATCAGGACCCAACTCCCCAGACTCTCTCATTTCATCCTCTCCAAATAATCCATCGCCCAACTTATCTCCTTCACCTTTAAACCTCATCAACAATAATAAGTCAAACCCTAAACCTAACCTTACCAGCCACTTAAATACTTCTAAACAACCCCCCATCTCAGCCTAGCCCAACTTGATCGAGGCCCAATTTCAAGCAAGCACATTGACCCAGGCCCACCTTGACTCCACCCTATTGACTCATGCTGCCTCCCAACCTATGTCACAACCCATCGATTTTAACAACCCAAACCCAAACTCTCCTAGCTCAAAACTCTTTGGTGCACCTTCAGCAACTGGGCTTCCCTCTAACATTTTATCCTCCTCTGCTAATACCTCAGCCCAGAACACCGAGATGCCCACTCTAAGTAACACTGAGTTGGTTACTTCTCATCCCTTTCCAAACCAAACCACAACGGACCAAACCCGAGCCCATGTTCTTGCCACCTACACCCACCAGCTGATACAGATGATGCACCAATACCGTAATGTTTTCCCTATCTCAGAGCTTGACCTACTCCCGGCAACATCGGGGTTGCAACAGTGGAATATGCTCCATCTTCCAGCTAACACCCAAGCGTCGGATACCCCCAACCTACAATTATAATTGGTGAGGAGAGTCTTAAAAATGTACTCCAATCAGAGAATCGCAGGGAGATCACAATTACTCTCAATGACAACCCGAATGATCAGAACTTCACGATTCCTCTTTGCCTTCAATATATGGACTATACATCACAATTTATCCAAGAAGAGTCTCAAGTTCAAGAACTCAATATGTCACTGCAGATAATCATGGATCAGTGTGTAAGTCGATCAATGGGTATGAGTGATGGTAACTTTATACAGGGAGCACAACTACAACTGAACCAGAAACTGCATCTCCTCCCATATAGTTCCACTTTTGCAATGGCATACTCAAACCCTAGTATTTCTTTCCTGGATTTCGACAAAGGTAGAGGTAAGAAAAAAATGACAAAGCAACAACCTAAGGCCTCAAGGACATATGCAAAGATTAATTTGGGAAAAAGGAAATAGAAGGGCAAAGGCACAGATACATCCCAGAACATGGAACAACCCAGTAAGAAAATTAAACACCATCGTAGAGCAGCTCAGAAGAAACCAACTCTTGGCACTACTTGGAGGAACCAACAGTATCTGAGGATGGTGTCTCCAGGGGACTATCTTGCAGGATTTTCCACATAGCAAGCAAGACAACATTTTGAACCTTCAGGGATTGACATTTTGAAAGAAGGGCAAGGCACGAATGAGTGCACTGGTCCCACCCTAACAGAGGTAATGACAACCGATGATGATGGGTCGCCCAAACAAATATGATACTCTCTTAGAATGCTCGCAGCTTAGGGACTGCCAAAGCTTTTCGAAACCTAAAGTCCCTCTACTTACAATCCAAACCAGATATTTTGTTCATTTCAGAAACTAAAGCCACTGAACCCGGGATGAAAAGTATACGCCGGAGACTTGGTTACAAACACGGAGTCTCAGTAGCAGCATCTGGCCAATTTGAGGAATAGCTCTGTTCTCGAAGGAAGGTACGCAAGTTACAATTTTGTCTTCTTGTAAATACCATTTCAATTGCATTATAGATAACTATTATACTACTACTTCCTGGTTGGATACGTTTGTATATGGCGAACCCAATCCGGCACTGAGGCAACAATTATGGCATCACTTGACTGACCTATACTCGATTCAACAACTCTCGGGTCTCATCATAGGAGATTTAAATGTCATCCTAAAACCCTGGGAAAAATTTAGGAGGAACATAACCTAGTACTTTTACTTTTCAACATCTCACATCCTTTCTTGATTATACAAACTCGTGGATTTCCGGCTTACTAGTACCCAATTCACATGGAACAATAAAAGAAATTATAGGAATGTGATCAAAGCTAAACTGGATATGGTTTTTGTGTCCACAGGTTGGCTTCAAAATTTTCCTACGGCAATTGGTCACTCTATCCACACTTTGACTTCCGATCACCGAGCCATTTCGCTCCAGTTGGTCTCAAACTTCACTCCCAATGGGCCAAAACCTTTTAGATTTTTTCATGTGTGGACTCGCGACCCATCTTGCCGACCAGTGGTCGCCTCCACATGGTCTACTCAACAACACATTCTACCAGACCAAAATTTCCACCTTAAGACAAAGCACTTGAGTCAGAAACTCACCAAGTGGAATAAGTTAGAATTTCATAACATTTACATTTGTCTTAAAGATACCCAGGAAGCTCTCGCTCGTCTCCAAGACGAATTTCCCTCCAAAAACAATGCAATTGAAATAGGGATCTTGGAAGATATAGTTGATGAGCTCCTTCTCGGAGAAGAATTGTATTGAAGAAATAAGTCGAGCCAATCTTGGCTTCGGGATGGTGATAGAAACACTAAGTTTTTTTATCTGTATGCATTTCTCCGTAAGAAAAAGAACATGATTCTTCACTTGAAAGATGAGACAAATGTTTGGCATAATAGTCATGAATTGGTGGGTAAAGCTTTTAATGACTATTTTTACAACATTTATCAGCCTTCCAATCCGATTCCTGATATGGATATCCTCTCTATGTTCTCCCCGATCATCTCTTATGAGGTTAATATAAATCTTCTTCTTATCCCTTCAGAAGAGGAGATCAAGGAAATTATTTTTTCCTTTGGGAGTCACAAAGCTCCAGCCCCAGATGATTTTCAAAGCTTTCTTCTTCAAACATTACTGGAACATTGTCAAAAGGGATGTCATTGGGGTGATAACACACTTTTTTACCACTCGGAGAATGGATCCAAAACTTAATGAAACCTTCATTGCTCTTATTCCCAAGATTGGTAACTTTATCTCTACGGACAAGTTCAGACCCATAGACCTTTGTAATGTCATTTACAAAGTTATTTCAAAAAATTTAGCCAACCGTTTAAACCCCTTACTGGAAGATATTATCTCTCCCAATAAAGGAGTCTTCCTTAATAGTCGCTCTATTACGGATAATGTCAGTCTCGCACATGAGACGACGTTCTTTCAGATGAAACATTTTCGTAAAAAAAAACAAGGTTGGATGGCCATCAAGATTGACATGGCTAAAGCCTACGTTGAATGGTTTTTTATCCTATTTATTCTTAGGATACTTGGTTTATCGAAAGGTTGGATTCAGATGATACAACAATGTATCTTTACCACATCTCTACGTATCATTTTGAACAGTACCCCTCTCAATTCTATCTCCCCCTCTAGAGGTCTTAGACAAGGGGACCCACTCTCCCCTTATCTTTTCATTATAGTTACGAAAGCGCTCTCCCGTATCCTCCAGCGGGCGGAGTCAAATGATCTGAGAAAAGGAATTAAAATCAGATGACATTCCTTGTCTATTAGCCATCTTTTCTATGCCGACAATCTCATGTTGTTTTGTCGAGCATTTCTGCCTGAAGCTCACACTTTCAAGGATTTGCTTACACAATACTGCCAAGCCTCAGGACAGGGTATCAATTTTGACAAATCCTCAGTTTTCTATAGTTCAAATGTTCATCAGAGACCGGCCATAATGATAAATAGGATTTTGGGGTCTAAACTATACAACCTCAAAGAAAAATACCTTGGCTCGCTCTCTTGATGTCCAACAATAAAAGCATAGATTTCCAATTTATTAGTGACAAAGTCAATACCAAACTCTCCAGTTGAAAATCCAAGGTTCTCTCCCATGCAGGTAGAATGATCATGATCAAAGTGGTCATCAATTCGATCCCTTTATACAATATGCAAACTTTCCTTCTGCCTTGCTCCATTTCCATGAAAATTGACCAATTGGCTCGTAACTTCTGGTGGAATGGAACAGGCGATGGTAAAGCCAAATACATGTGTATCTGGGATCTCATTTCCCAACAACGCTCTCAACGGACTTAACATTCCTTCGATTAGAAACAAGAACCTGGCTCTTAAAGCCAAAAGCATGTGGAACATCATAGCTTCTCCTCTAACCAATAAAGCTATTCAGCTCAAAATGCTCTCCTTCAAAAATAAAAGTATTTCAGAGGTCTTCAAAGCCCCCTCCCATTGCCTATTTTGTTTGGCGAGGAATGTAGCAGCTCTTTTGAAAATAAAAAACCTATTGGTCTGGCAGATTAGATCAGGTAATAACATTGAGGTATAGAAGGATTGTTGGGTTAAACCAAATCTACTCCTCAAAGACTGCCTTCTAGACCAACTTATGTTAAACCTCCCAGAATCTCTCCAAGATCTCTGGCATTACTCGACAAATCAAAACCCACATTGGGATTTTACTCTGGCTTGTAATCTCTTGCCGCCCCCGGTGGCAAATGATATTTTGAATATCAATCTCAGAGACATAGATTCGCCGGATTCCTTTATATGAATTTCTGAAGAAAAAAAATGGTATCTTCACTGTTAAAAGTGCAACTAAAATTTTCTCAAGCAAAAGTTCAATTGCCTCCTCGTCAAACAACAACACTCAGATGCTTGACCACAAATTCTTCAGAGAACTTTGGAGAATTAAATCCCCCCCCTGACCTTACTCTTAGTTTGGAAAATCGGCAGGAACATCATCCCTACAAGGGGAAGGCACTACCCTTATTTTCTTTCAGTGCCCGGTTACTCAAACTTTGGAGGATTTCACCAATTCCTATTGATTGGCAGGCCCCAGAATTTCAGCGTCCCCCCCCCCCATTTTCTTCAATTACATGTGGAAGATAGTTAGAACTAGATGGAGTGACAAAGATCAAATGCTATCCCAATTCGTTTTGTTCATGCAAACCATTTGGTAAACCCATAATGATTTTATCTTCAAGAATATCAAATTCTGCCCAAACAATTTCTTAAGAAAATTTCACCATTCATGGAAGATTTGGCACCGTCAATGGTTTTCTTGTGATACGATATCCCTCGAGGATAGTATCCACCCTCAAACTAACACCACCAGCCCACCCTTACATGGCCCTCTTACCAAACAAGGAACTACCTAAGTTTTCCTTATAAAAGAACAACTTATTTGTGCCAGATCTCATCCTATCAATTGCACAAAAAATCCCACCTTATCCTTCCCTAACCCTTACATCCAGATATGATTAGTTTTTTATTATGCTAGTTATTTTCCTGATTCGCAACAGGATACTATGGGAATTTTAGCTGTCAACTTACAGAGAGATATTTTGGCATCAGTTGCTAGTACGATTGCTGGAAAGATCCTAGATAGTACTATGACCGAGTGTCATGCGGCAGAGGCGACAATTTTGTTGATACAGGCAAACCAGTGGAGATCAGGACCACCCTTAGGAGATTTAGGTGTACTAAACTCTATTTTGAAGCAGGATCTTCATCATTCTCCTTTGGCCACACAATGTGTGTGGCGCCCTATTATCAGTAATATTAGTCGTTTGCCCTAGGATCTTCATCATTCTTCGTTTGCCCCATTATTGTAATTTTTTATGGTATTGTAATTTTGAAGCAGTGTAATGTTTCTCATTTTGGTTGAATATATATGTTTAACAAAAAAATGTTCACTTTCATGCATCTCCAATATAAACTTTAAAATCCCATCTCGAGATAGCCTTGAGTTATTAGGTATCGAGATAGCCTTGAGTTATTGGGAACCATCGGATGTGTTTAATCTCGAGGTCTGAAGAATATGGGTCAAATACAACCAAAGGGAAAATGTTATTTTAAGAAGCTGCATGTGCCACTTAACGACTCCATGACAGAAGGTAGACGATTGGGGGTGCAAACCCAGTTATTGATAATTTTGGGCGGCATTGTTGATTTAGCAAAAATAATTTGAAGGCAAAGTGCAAAAAAACCTTTAGAGTTTTACAATCCATCTCTCTAAAGAAAGGTCATGAACATCAAAATCTTCCTAATTGATATTAAACTTATTATCATACTAGAGTATGCCCCATTTCATTGGCACTCCATATAATTTTATTTTTGCTAAATATTTTGTACTAAACACCTCGTAATTTCACTATCCACAAGTAAAAATATATATTATAAATTTTAGAGTTAGACACTGTCAAATTTGAATCAGTTGAGGAAAAAAATTTAAACCGCAATAATGAGTTCTCCCCCAATCTTTGAATTTGCCAAAATATGAAGTTTAGAGTTTTTGTTTAAATGTGCATTAAGATGCCCGACTCATTTTTTCGAGTATGATCGGCCTATCTCATTGCTTTGAAAAATATTAAAAACATGAAATACTTTATATGTTTTTTTTAATTATAGAATATATATTTTTAAAATTTAAGCACTCGTGTTGATCATTGATTTTGTTGGAAAGATCTTAAAAAATGCATTTCAATGATATTAACTTTACCAAAATCCGATAACAATGTAAATAGTTATGATAATTTTCATTTTGCTAAAAGCAAAACACAATATTTTTTCTCTCTGCCACATGTACATTCCACCAACTTTTTTCAAAAGTTTTTCCATTATTTTTGTCCTTCTACATGTTTTATATTTACAAATATGTCATCATGGAAAATGAATCTCAACCCTCAAATTTAATACATTTCCCAACTTTTAATCATAACCATCTTTTATCTCTAATTCTTTCAATTTGACTTTGTCCCAGTCAACAATGAATAGTAAAATACAACTTTGAATTGTCATATAGATAGATTTATTGTGGCCTAAAGTTTAATTAACTCAACAACATATTTTCAAGCAGAGTTACAAGTACCTTTAGACTGGTGGCCGTGGATATGCAAGGGCATAAGACTCTGAGGCCGGTGGAGCTTTCAACTCCTTTATTCATAACAACTTTGAAACAGCGTATGGAGCAACAATGCAAGCCATCTCCTAGGTGAAGAACAACGTTAAGAGGAGATATATTTTGCACGAATTGCCTTGATGCAGCGAGAGTATTCCAAGGGTGCAAAAATCATTTGAGTTGGGCCTAGTTAGTTTTTATTTCAACTTTTAAAGAAGTTCCTAATAGTGTTAAGCACTTTTATCTTCTTAGGAAGTTTAATTTTATGCCCAAAATGTGGCAAAACATGTAAACGATTGTTTATTTGATTTGAGATAATACTATTGCATTGTGGTTTAACCAAAAAAAAAAAAAAAATAGTGCTTGGCTATTTAATGGTGGTGCTACTAGGAATTTTTGAGATGATGGTGTAAGAAAGTGAAAATGGTGGTGTGACTCCCTTAAATGCCCACTATATGAGGACTTCTGTTTGTGGTGATTGTGTAATTCCAGGTAGCTAGACAGCAGGAAAAATTGAAGATATGGAGGTTTTATTTTTTACTTAATGAAGTTATTATTTGGGTTTTTTTTAGGTTGACCCTCATTTGTTTATACCTAATAAAGTTTGGCCCTCGTTTTAAATTGTATATAGGTTTAATCCTCATTTTCTAACAGAGCTGTTAGTTCAACATAGTTGACTGGTCATCTTTTCTTTGTGGACCAAAATACCCAAGCTTAAAGCATGGGCCCTGTCCACAAACACATCAAAAATCATAATGCGGATTTCAAAGTAATCAAAAAGATGAAATATAGAAATAAACTTAAATCCACCCATCTACTTCACGTTCTTCTTCCTTGATCTCTCATCTCACTACCATCAATCTCAAGCACTCGCCACAATTATTTCTTTGCTTCTCCATAACTCCATGAAAGCTCTTATGTTTCTCCAATATGATTATGAAATTCCTTTGTTTCTCCATCCCCCCAAATTAATCAACCTTAAGAGCATCAACCCTCCCTCCGGAGAAAAGATACAAAAACTTGAAAATCAAAATTCATACAACATACTCAGTCATCAAAACCCCCCTAAAAGCAAAACTGAATCACCTTTTTGCCCAAACAAAATTCCCAAATTCCAGAAATTGATTTTTATTTTTTATTTTATCAAAGTTGGGCAAAGTTCATCTCATGATATTATCATAAAAAGCTTAACCATTAATGTTGTATCAATATCCTTCTAAGCTAAAAAAAAAACCATGTGCGCCTTCTTTCAATAAAAAAAAAGGCAAAAATCTCAACAACACTAATCAGTGTTTTGATGATTACCCAGAGGCATAAATTGAAAGAATCCCTCCTTCTCCTGAACTTAGAGATTTGGTGTTCAGATCTCAAAAGGATGCAACTAATATCCCCAGAAGAAGTTTATTATGAGATTCACTGAATCCAACAAATGGAACAAACCCATGTCGTCGATTTTTCTATCTCAAAATGAAAATGAAAGAAAGACGAGAGATCAGGGAATAATAACATGATATCTGAAGATATATTGGGAAAAGGTAATTTGCATTTTGCCCCCTATTATACATAGGTAATTAATAAGTAGACCCATCATTAATCATTATTACAATTACCCCATTGACTAGCGGTCAACGTCCATTGACCACCAATTTTCAAATCAAATTACCAAAATGCCCTTCAAAAAATCAAAGGTTGAGATTGAATCTTTCGTATCTCAAACATCTCATCTTGAGGAAAATCTTAAGGCCCAGCTGAAATCGTAATTGTATCTCGAGAAAAATCCAACAGTTGATTTTTTTAAAAAAAATTTCATTTTAAACAACCAATCTCGAAGAAAATCTAACAGTCCAAATTTAATAGTACACACATCTCTAGGTAAATCTAATGGTTTAAATTTAATTATACACACATCTCAAAAAAATCTGACAGTCCGACATGCATCTCGAGGAAATTTGACGGTTCAACGCACATCTCGAGAAAAGTCTGACGACCCATCACACAACTCAAGAAAAACCTACCGTCTCGAGGAAATTTAACTGTTCATATCTTGAGGAAAACCTACCGTCTCATATTTATTTGAACACGCATCTCAATGAAAATCTAATGGTCAAACACGCATTTCGAAGATTTTTTACGTCTGAATAAATTTTAATTTACTTTTGTCCCCTGAAACAGAACAACCCTAAGAGATGAAGGGGGGAGGAGGGAGGAGAGGAAGGGGGAATAAGTGGAGGAATGAGGAATGAAGCCTTAACTTTATTACAGGGGCTGTGAAACAAATGAGGAGGAAGGAAGAAGTGCAGGAAGGAGGATGAAGAAGGAAGTGGAGGAATGAAGAAGATGAAGGGGGAAGTGGTGGTGAGGCTGCGAGATAGAGGAGAAAGAAGAGGAGGAAGAGGAGGGAGGAGGAAGAGGAGGGAGGAGGAAGATAATCAAAACTAAATTTTATTTTAGGTATGTTCTGTTTCAGACGACAAAACTATATTTTATTTTATTTTATAAGGTTAAGTTATTGTCAGTAATTTATTTTATGGGGTTAATGGAAAAATTATATTAAAATTTATTCATACGTCATATTTCTTCGAGATGCGCGATGTACAATCAGATTTGCCTCGAGATGCATGCATAAGCATCAGATTCATTGAGATGCGTGTATGAATAAATATGAGTCATCAGATTCCCCTGAAGATGCATGCACGAACAAACCCGAGTTGTCGGATTTCCTCGATGTGCATGCACAAAATAAATACGAGTTGTTAGATTTTTTCGAGATGCGTGTTGGATCGTCATATTTTCTCGAGATGTGTGTATAATTAAATTTGGACCATTAGATTTATCTAGAAATGTGTGTAGTATTAAATTTGAACCGTCAGATTTTCATCGAGATGAGTTGTTTAAGATGAAATATTTTTCAAAAATCAACTGTTGAATTTCCTCGAGATACGATTATGATTTAGTTGGGCCTTAGGATTTTTCTCGAGATGAGATGTTCAAGATACGAAAGATTAAATCTCATCCTTTGATTTTTAGGGGCATTTTGGTAATCTGCTCTGAAAATTCTCGGTTAATAGACATTGACTGATAGTCAAGGGGGTAATTGCAATAGTGATTAATGATAGGTCTACTTATTAATTAGCTATGTATAATAGTGGGCAAAGTGCAAATTATCCATTGGGGAATGAAGAAAGATGGGCGAATTTTAAGTCTATTCCTATATTTTATCTTTTTGATTACCTTGAGATTCACATTATGATTTTTGGTGGGTTTGTGGACATGGCACATGCTTTAAGTTAGGGTATTTTGATCCACAAAGAAAATATGATCAGTCAACTACGTTGGACTAATAGTTCTGTTAGAAAATGAGGGCTAAACCCAATTAAAATTTAAAACGATGATCAAACTCTATTAAAAATAACATATGAGGGTCAAACTAAAAAAACCCTTATTATTTTGCCTAATCTAAACTATATAATGGCTGCTCATACTTAACACTATATTTTCCCCAACAATAAAAGCCTAAAACCTCTATTTTCCTAAATTTAATGAGGATTATAAAACTCATACTTAACACTATTACACGATCGTTGGCACTATATATTGTGTAACTACACATTCCTGATTCACACACTGAGACAATCAATTTCATGGCAGTTTCTATTTGCAAACTAAGTAATGTACAAGTTTCAAAGAATTTCCTTTACATTAAAGGAAACATAAATTACATATATATATAAATGACAAAGTTTCCCCCTTTTTCTGTTTTTTTAAAGTATTAAATTTTTTTTATCCCTTAACCATTCCCACCCCAAATTCTGCCGGCAAACTTCGAACCATGGACTTGTGACACCATCCACCACAAATCTACCAGCTGAGCTAACAATTCAAACATTTCTAGTTTATATAAATTATAATATACACAATTTATTAGTCTATATACACCAAACAAAATATAGTATTCAACTAAGCATGTCTATCACCATGATGAAATCAGATTGAGAGGCAAACCAAATACAACACTCGCCACCAAACAAACCTTTTCGTATAAGTTCAAACATAGTAACCACTCGACACAATTTTGTATCCGCAGAGCTAGACTTTCATTTTTATTGATGAATTGTTGTTGAGCATCGTAAATCAGAAGAAAGTGACCTATTCATTTCTTGAAGTTAATGTTCATCGACTTCAATGTATATACCTATTCATCAATAGAACTTGTAGTCGTGCAATGAAGTATCAACAATAGTTTTGTTGAGATTAGCAACACCAACTTGATTGGTGTTTCAAGAATTCTCTAGAGAAATTGAGAAAATGGAGAATAAGAGAAGATGGAGGAAGAATTCTCTAGAAGAAGAAGAGTGGAGAGTGTTGGAGAAACTTAGAGGGTCAAATATTGAGGCTATCTAGAGTCTACCTCTACCTCCATTGTGAGACTATAAATAGGGGAAGAATTGTTGAGATTGAGGCATCCAGGCTTGTGAGCCTTGGATCATTGTGAGGAGAAGCTCAATGATGATCTATTTGTGTGTGTAAGAGATTTATATGTTTATGTATTGTATTGTTGTAATATTGTCATTGTAATGTAAGATTAGTGTTTGTAATTGATCCTGGGAGCTAAAATACTCAACAATTTGGTATCAGAGCGGGTTTAGCCGAAGTGGTATTCTTCATCGGAGCTTAAAGTAGTATTCCTTGGGAGACAACACTACTCATAAGTATTGTACATTGTTTATATGTACGGTACTGTTCACTGTTCATACGTAGGATCAGAGTAAGATTTTCGAGGAGATGTTCGTGGAGATTTTGAAGCTGATTGGTCATGGACAAGTGAAGCCATATTTGAGGTGTCATGCCAAGCGCGACAGTGTGTCCGTGTACGTAGATGTAGCGGGTCCCTGTGAGTGGACTGGTAGGCAGGGTGATGAAGGCGACATAGGCTACAATAAGGGATCGTAGGGTCGCGTTGTGAGACGAAACATTGGAGTTTTGTCACCATACCGTAGAAAATGGTTATGCGGCGTAATCAAAGTGACAAGCGATGTCTCGTAGTGCCATGGAGCACTTTTGTGATTGTGCTAGAGAGCACGTTGTGTGTGGAAGTGCTAGAGAGCACGTTATTATGTGAAAGTGCCAAAGAAGCACATTGTGAGTCTGTGTGCCAAGAGAGCACACAAAGTTGATGATGTGTGCAGATCGTGTCCATGAATCAATTGGTCGAGATGTTGGTGGATCATGATATTGGAAGAATGCAATGTGTGAACAAGAAGGTAGTGTAATTGTGTAAATGTGAAAATAGTGTGTGAACGTGAAGACCGACAAATTGATGGTGAGTGAGAAGATAAAAATGAGCAAGTTGGTGTTGAGGGGGGATGTTGAGATTAGCAACACCAACTTGATTGGTGTTTCAAGAATTCTCTAGAGAAATTGAGAATGGAGAAGAAGAGAAGATGGAGGAAGAATTCTCTAAAAGAAGAAGAGTGGAGAATGTTGGAGAAATTTAGAGGGTTAAATATTGAGGCTATCTAGAGTCTTCCTCTACATCCATTGTTGAGATTGAGGCATCCAGGCTTGTGAGCCTTGGATCATTGTGAGGAGAAGCTCAATAATGAGCTATTTGTGTGTGTAAGAGATTTATATGTTTATATATTGTATTGTTGTAATATTGTCATTGTAATGTAAGATTAATGTTTGTAATTGATCCTGGGAGCTGAAATACTCAACAAGTTTTTTACTACTTAGTGATATACAAATTTTTATACGAGTCAAAAGAAAATAATCCCTCGGAGTTGTAACCTTACGATCCATGTGACTATCGTGTCTTGAGAAAATATTTCACCAAAAACAATATGTATGTGGATGATCGCAATTAAACAAATAAATAAATTAATAGAAATTGGGCCTAAATGACCCAATTTCACTTTGGGGTTATTGGTTAGGACCCGTTCAATTTTGGTTTGCACTTAAGGACATTCTCACGCGTTTTATCCATCAATTGTTGATTCCTCCAACAAATAGGGTTGAAAACTGAATCGACGGTTCGATTTTTCACTTAAACCATGAACCGAACCGATTTTGGTCGGTTTAAAAAATTTCAAACTGAACCGAATAAACTTGAACTAAAACCGATATAAAACTGAACCGACCGACTATTTTAAACATATTATATTATTTTTATGTAAAATATATATTATTTATTATATATATTCGGTCGGTTCAGTTTTGTCAGTTAAAATCACATAGAAACCGAAAACCGAATCGACCACTTCAGTTTTAAATTTTTTAAAACCAAACCAATCGATTCGGTCAATTTAATCTATTTAGTTGGTTTTTTGTTCAACCCTACCAACAAATATGCATCTCTCCTCCTCCAGATTTGCAACAAAAGCCTAAAACCTATTTTTCTTAAAGTTAATGATGATTTATAAAACTCATACTTTACACTATTACATGATCGTTGGCACTATATATTGTGTAACTACATACTTCTTGATTCACACACTCACACGATCAATTTCTATTGACAAACTAAAAATTTTCAAAAAAAATCTTTTAAATTAAGGAGACATAAATTACAAATTACAAAAGAGAAACAATATAAACAAAAAAAAAAAATTGACACAGTCCCCCAGTTTTTTTCAAGGAATAAGAAGTCAAGCATTTCTAGAATATCTAAAGGCAATGACTACTCACACCATCTACTCTCCCATACCACCTATATAAACAAAAATTGAATTTTTTTTTCCCCTCACCATTCAAATGGACAAACGGTTCCTCCCTCCCCCATTCGAAATTTCTCTCTCTCACACATTTAAATCCCTTCCAAATCTCTCCCCACACTCAAATCTCTTGCAAATCTCCTCCATTTCCCTCGAAAATTTTTAAAAATCCCCTAAAAATCGAAACCCTCAAACTCTCCAAAACGCAACAACTAAAAATTGCACCTCTCAAAGTGCAAATGCATCTCTCTTGCGACTCCAACTTTTTGTAAGTGAGTCATCCATTATATCTTTGGGTTTAGGATTTTTGTTTGGATTGTAAGTGAGTCATCCATTGTTTGCTTTTGTGCATTTGAGTATTTGTTTTCATTTTAAAGTAGAATTGTTTATGCTTTTTGTGCATTAATCGTTTAGTTCGTCCCTTGGTAATGAAAGTAATTACGAAGGCGGATTTGGTGGTTACCAGGGCTCTAAATTAGTATTTTTCTTATTAGAATGTAGGGAAATGAGATATATAATGTTGTTTTACATCCAAATTGGTTAAAGCATTGCTTAAAAGTTAGTAAATTTTATTGTACAAAAATATTGTCTTGAAGTATTTGTTTCATTTTATTTTAAGGTTTATCATGTCTTTTGTTTGTCGTTACGTTGGTGGGAATTATGGAGGTGATAGAGGTCAAAGACGATCCATGACAGCGTCTGCTCGAAAATATAGAGCGAAAAAGAGCAAAGAACAGGTAGAATAACGAAAAAAAAGAATTGAACAAAATAGGGACAAAGAAGTAAGGAGGAATATGAGAGATGAGCAAATGGAGATTCAAATAGATCCTCAAGAAACATATAGACAAGTAATTATATCGCAAATTCAACCCCAATCAAAAGGGCAAACAGGTTGGAATGGTGCGGGTATTAGACATGAAGGTGAGGAGTTAGAAGAGCGTGAGAACGTGTCTGTGGATGAGAAAGCAAGGGATGATGAAGAAACAATTGTAGAGGAGGGTAAAGAAAAAAAATATGCTAGACAAGACTCTTATCTTGGTGGTCCTGTGGATTGTTCCACATTAGACGATTACCATGGTCATATTTCTCGTGCCATTTGGGATGGTGAGCCGGTAAGTTAATATTTTTAGTTGGTTAAATTATACAAGCGTGTTATTTATATATATCTGAACATTGAATTACTTAATGTATATACTTATTGTATTTAGGAATGAGGCGAATTGCGGTGTTGGCATCAATATAGGAACTTTATAGATTGGGATTTGAAATATGAGCTGAAAGAAATAAAAAGAATGATCTACAATATCGTAAGGAATGTCTTGATAACAATGTTCTAAAAATCGGCCTGGGCGGCCGCCTAGGCGCTAGAAGGTGGAAAACCGCCCAGATTAATGGCTGGGCTGGCTGTCTGGGCGGTTCTGGGCTGTCTGGGCGATTCTGGGTTGTCTGGGCGGGTCTAGGCGGTCTAGTCGGCCTAGGCGGGGTCTAGGCGGCCTAGGCGTACTCTAGGCGGCCTAGGCGATCTGGGCAAATTTTTATTTTTTTATTTTTTTTATTTTTTAATAAGGTTGATTGTGTTCTTATTTTATTTTATTTTCCTATTTTTTAGAAATAAACTATTTAATTATTTTTTATTCAGTATATGTCTAAATATAGCAAATGATGATTACTTAATGGAATTCTCAAAGGATCTATCGGTACCAATTTTACTAATGTAGATTTTATAAAAAAATAACTGAGGTTATTCATGCAATTTGAAGAAAAATAAAAGATTACACAAATTCAAATTTATATAAAGTACCCATCATGACCAACTTTAGTCATTTGAGTTTTAATAAATTTTGTTCACAATTGTTAATTTTTCATGTTTTTAAATTTTGCATATGTATATTGGCATTAAATTGGATGTAATTGATAAGGTATTATGCTTAACTTTTATAAATTATTAAAGTTATAATACAAAACCTAAGACCACCTAGGCACCGCCTAGGCCCCTGGGCGCTAGGCACCTGCTCGCCGCCCGCCCAGCGCCTGTCAATTTTTAGAACACTGCTTGATAAGCATTTGTGATAAGCATTTGGGATTAAATATCGTAAGGAACGTCTTGATAAGCATTTGAGATTAAATATCATAAGGAACGTCTTGATGAGGTGATCATTTGTGCTTTCATGAAGCGTTGGCAACCTGAGACCAACATTTTTCACCTAACTTTTGGAAAGATGAGCATCACCCTGGACGACATCTACCGTATAACTCATTTTTCAATTCTTGGTAAGCCAGTTAGAACGTCGATGAAGATGACGGTAAATGTATGTGTCACATTATTGATGGATGGTTTGGGGAATGAAAGTAAATAAGCAAAGGTCCATGTAAAGAAACATGGGAGATCTGTGGAAATGAAGTTTATTCAGGACCACTATTGTAAACGGGCTACGGAAGCCGATTCTCTTGAAAGGAAACAACAAGTGTGTAGGGGTTACTTGTTTATTCTGGGTATGACTATATTTGCTGATAAAAGTGGAACAAATGTTCATATTGAATATTTGAAGATCCTGATAGAGGTGGATGATGTTAACAAGTATGCATGGGGCGTAGCAGTTTTGTTTCGTCAGTTGGACGGCGCTAGCAGAGAGGGAACGAGGCAAATTACTGGATTTTTGGAGGTATGTTTCGAATTTTTTATTTTGTTAATTACCTTCATAATATATAAAAATTTCATAATATTTATTTTGTTGTTTTGTTTATAGACATGGATATATGATCACTTCAAACTTTGGGGTAATACAAAACTGACGTGGGATGCTACACTCCCCACCATGGCTAAGTGGGAACCCCAACAAATTGTAAGGGTTTTGGACGAACAAATCACCACTTTTAGGGAACATCTCAATGACATGTCTCCTGAAGAGGTAAAATTGTTTTTTTATTTCAACAATTTTTTTTGTATGTGTCATATATTAATAAGTTTTAATAATTATAATTTTATAATTTGCATGTATTTTGGGACCCTTACGTGGAGTCCAAAGGAAATACTTCCCTTAATGGCATCGCATAGTTCATAGGATGTTTGTTATGACTCGATATAGAAAAACCCTATCACCCCGATAGAGTTATGAGACAAATGAAAAAAATACAAGTCATCCCAATTCTTCTAATCCAAGCCAAATGGAATAATAGAGTTCGATCTGGCAAACATTATTACATGAAATATGAGGTGTTGTCTTCGTTCGCTCGAATGTGACATTATCATGTCGTGCCAACTAACCAACAATGTGCCCTCGTGAAGCTTCCATGGGACTGTACGGCGGATTCCTTGGATTGCTTTCACCGCATTAGTCATCCCTTCGTACAACCACCAAACAGGAGAAGAAGTCATCCCCTAATAAGACATTTGTTTTTTTTCAAATAATAGAGTAAGTACAAACATTTTACACATGTAATTTCAAAAAATTTACATGGTTTGCACTAACATCTAATGTTTCCCTACAAAAGATTGTCATTGCTCATGCTCGTAACTTGATCAATGCCTCTATTGAAGAAGGAGGGAACATTGACAAAGTTATTTTGCTCGCCCGGCAAAATAGAATACAGGATTTGCTAGATGAAATGTCTACGCCTGTTACCTTGGAACAAGAGGAAGAAGAGTCTGACCTACGCCCTAGTGTTGACAGTAGTGAAATTGGTGGTAGAGGAAATGAGCGTCGAAGCAAATCAAGGCATGAATAAAGATTCTATGTTCGGATGTGACAAAGATAGTGTATTCATTTTGTAAACTTCTGGAAAAAAAAACGTTTGGAAAATATTTGTTTAGAAGCTTTAAGTTTTGTAAACTTCAGGAAAAAAAAATTGTTTACTTATGTTCGATATTGATTGTTCCATTTGTTAAGAACTTTTTATATTTTAAGTTTGTTATAATGAATTGAATGTGAAGCTATTGTTGTAAGAAAGTAACAAGTAATGCGAAAATGTCAAAATTTGCAAAAAAAAAATTCAGAAATGAATTGCAATGGATTAGTTTAGTTTCGAAAATAATGCGACATAATGTCTGAAAACAAAGCGACAAAGTGTATGTTCGATGCAACAATGCGAATAAGGTCATAAAAAAAAAGATTGAAAAAAACAATTTATCAAAAAACTCAGTTTCAGCAAAAATGTGCATTTTTTTTGTTCACATGTAACAATGCAGGCTATTTGAAAATGCCAGCAGAGTTCCAGGCAAACAATTTTTTTTTCAAAATTTTTTACTGTTCGCCTCGATCACTGCGGGCTTTTGGTCTAGGAGAACAAGAATTTTTTTTTTGTTCACCTGGAACCTGCAAGCTTTTTCAAATAGCCCGCAGTAATCTAGGCGAGTTTTTTTTTTAAATCCCGCGGACTTATTAAAAATGTCCGCAGTAATCCAAGCGAAACAGTAAAAAAATTTGTTCGCCTGGAACTCTGCGGGCTTTTTCAAATAGCCTGCATTGTTCCATGCGAACATACAAAAACCTGCACATTTTTGCTGAAACTCAGAAAACTTTTCAGTTTGTCATGTTTTTTTAAACCTTAGTTTTCTAAAGTTTATGCGCATTGTCACATCAAACCTAAACTCGAATCATACAAGTCTTTTGAACTAATCATTTATGTAAATTTCATACAAGTCACATTTTCGCATCAAACTAGATTTGTCTCAATTTTTTCTGATATTATTTTCTGATTTTGCATTGTCGCATCAAACTAATCTTTTATCTGATTTCGCATTGTCGCATCAAACATAAACTCAAACTCAAACTAAATAGAGTCAAATTCCATATAATATATTAACAAAAACTCGAACCTTACAAGTCTTCCGTAACAAAAACAAATGGTGACTTTTCTAACAAAACAGTGGTTTCTATGTCACAAAAAAATACATTTTCCATATACATTTTTCATCACAATAATGGTTAGCAAAATACAATATGTGCATTAGTCCAATATGGTCACCACCTCATTCGGCTTCTTCACATTCTTCTTATTCTTGTCATTGAACTTCTTCACCATTGTCGCACCAATACCAAGCTGGACATCGATACTACTCTTCAATGAGATTGCCAAAGGAAACATGTGACGCGGACAGGTTGGTACTATAAGAGGCAATGGTGGGTTTGGTTGCATATAAAGGAAGATATAGTGACTACTCTGAGCCAAGTGTGTCATGAAATAAACACGTCCTTCGTCAAATTGTGGTGTCGGGTAAACATAGGAAAAACATGTCGTGTTTTGGTTCCCATAACAAACAATGACGCATTGGAAACGATTCACTGCTAGCTCTAACATATCGAGGTCCATAAACCAACTTTCTATGTCTATCCGCACCTGGCCTTCTGGAATTAAAAAAGTGTCATTCACAACCTTTACCCCTGACTCATGCCACATTGCAAGCCACAACTCTTCATTACTCAAGTTCCATCAGTAGGTCTTTCCGTACCTGTTTCCAACCGTTTTCATCGTCATAATGAAGGAATTTGGCTATGCATGCATTGATACAGTTTCCATCGTCTGGAGTGTTGTCATTGTCGTAAATATAATCCCGTATCCAAGACGGAATCTGCTTCATCAATATATTGTTATGAATTTTTGGCTTCTCCTTTTTTATTGACAACGTCTTACTTTTGCCTTTCGTTGTCATGGTGTATTCGTGTCCTAAGGGATCCCTTTTGTGGACCTCTCATGCTTAGCCAACTTCTTATTTTTAGATCTCCCCATTTTCAGCCACAAGTGCTAATAGTTCAATCATCACACTGTCACCTGAGAAACTCAACTCTATAAGCTTCATCTTCATAACCAACTTCTGATAATGAGTTGACTCATTGAACCTATTCATCAGTCACAAACACGCTTGGCAAGTTGTTTGGCTCGAAAATTCCTGCAAGCTTTTCTAATGCCCAAGCGTATGATTCTTCCTTCTCAGAACACATAAAACAAATGCAACATTGAAAGTCTTTCCGATCGACGTCACACCAACAATCTGAAACAACGTCATCCTATAGCGATTCGTTTTATACGTGCAATCCATAAGCATTACTTGTGAAAAACACTTTGCTAACTGAATAGATTTAGGATGCGCCCAAAAAAGGTTGGTGACTCTATTCCCATGATTAACAGAATGCTACTCTATGTACTTGAACGACCTCGACAACTCTAGAGTATGTTGCAAAGCAGTCCTGCCTTTTTGTTCGAGTAGTTTTAGCCGACACAATACATTGTAAATATGCTTCTAATTCGATATATTATCCGGATACCTTTATTTCAGCCGAGACAAGATGTGGCGAGGGTTCACACCGAACTTTGTCATATTCTGCACATAAATCATTTCCTTTACACTCAATTTTCCAGCAAACGAATGACCAACAAGTGACTTTGGTCGAGGATGATTGTGGGTTCCACATGTCACTTGCAACCTCCAATGATCATTCTCCAGTGAAATTCCTCTCAACTGAAATTTGCAGTCACACTTCTTTGTACTGCTTGATCGAACATAATTCTTTAACCTTTTATCGGGCTTCCCTCCCTTTTCACAATCAAAATGGATATTTCCCTTCCATATTTGATTAGTCGATTACAATTTAGTGATAATAACAACTATGTTATTATCTCTATCGATGCATTGGACCCAAGTTATCAACACATACCTTGATGAGAATACCTAATTTTTTTTTTAAACTTGTTAATAATAACAACATATTTATAACAATGGAAAATGGTGAAAACGAAAATAAGTAAAAACTTACATACCTCATCCATAACAAATAACTGACTATCATCGACTATCAGTACCAATGATCTTAATTTCTTCATTGTTATTGTCACCGCTTTCATCAACATTCTGCATAATGATTCAATTTATAATTAGTTTGATATATTAATTAAAATTTTAATCTACTTAACAACAAAATGACGGTTACCTCTAAATGGTTTGTCTCTGAGTTCTCAACATCGTTAAAAGGCATCTCCATATCTATTATATCCATTAGAAATGCCTATGCACCAATGCATCGTACAATAATCAATCAATTATTTTGAAAAAAAATAAAAAATTACATGCAAATTAGATAATAAAAATTATGCAAATTACCTCAATTGAAATGGATTGTCCTTGCTCTTTAAATTGCTCATTTTCTTCACCTTCATTTTTCACTTTTAAAATCTTCATTTCTAACATCATCAACTTCACTAAACCCTTTCATTTTCATCTAATGAAATCAAATAAGTTCTTTTAAGTGAAATGTAGTGGAATGCAATCGATGAGGGAGAGATAGGGAAGCGGAAGAGGACGAGGACGAGGAGAATAAGAGTTTTTGCTATTTCCCTTTGCGATTTTGGAATTTTTGCGAAGAGGAAGAGATATGGAAGAGGAGGACGAGAATGACGAACCTTGCGAGGAAGTGAAGTTTGGTTGTCGAGTTTGGGACGACACTCAGCAAGGAGTGCGAGAGATCTAGGGAAGGAAATGTGTTTTTGAGTTTTTTGCGTTTTCTTTTTTGGTTTAGCATATTTATTGGTGGTGTGAGTAAGTAAGGGGAAAAACGCAATGGTAGTGTGGAGTAGTCGCTGTCATATCTAAAGTTCTAAACTATATAACTTCCCTTCCCTAAATGAATAGTAAAAAGTGTATGTCTTCAACTCAAATTTTCTTTCTTATTTTGCCATCCCCTATTACTATTAATTACATGTGAGCCAACAATTTTGCCCTCCCAAATTTAATTGAAAAATATTATTACACTTTTTTACAATTTTTTCCTCCCAAATTCATATTATTTATAATCAAGCCCTCTCAGTATTCATTAACTACACCTAAGCTCCTAACATAATTTTTTTGAAGCCCTCAAATTATCTATAAATTGTAAATAGGCCCTTACGAATAAAAATACTATTACATTTTTTAAATCGTTTTACCCTCCTAAAATTAAACTATTTACAATCAAAATCAGTCTGTAAACATTCATTAATTATACCTAAGCCCCTAATATAATTTATTTGAAATCTTTCAATTATTTATAAATTATAAAAATGCTCTTATATCTAACTTTTGGATTTCTCATTTTGCCCTGCACATTTCATACTTTTACAATCAAAATCAGTTCCTCTAAAAAATTGATTATTTATAACTATGCCCTTAACATAAAATTTTTAAAGTTCTTTATTTATTTATAAACTATACATATGTCTTTGAAATTATATATAATTATTTTGTTTAGAAATTTAATTATATTTTTTCTTATTATTGAATTGTTGTAATAAAACAAAATTACTAAACATCCGCACACGTAAGGCGCGTCGACACCCTAGCATAAATCGTAACATACACCATTGATTAATCCATATATACCAAACCAAATATAGTATTCAACTAACCATATCTATACACCACAATGAAATTAAATTGAAGAGCAAACCATATACAACACTTGCCACCAAACAAGCCTTCTCGTTGAAGTTCAAATATTGTAACTGATGACATTAATCAGTCATATGATCGCAATCATACATGTAGCATAGGTCAATCCTAACATGGAAAAAGGCTTTGGCATAGTTTCAAGCGGACTCATACTTGAACCACTGTTCAGCCTGTAAGTCAGGCGTCCAAGTCACGCCATCCCATGTGGCACCGACCTTGGAGCTTGGCCCAGAACAATAAGGCATGAATGAAAGTCTCTGAGCTACTGCAAGCCCAAAATTCAATCACGCCAATCAGCTCTTAACTTAATCAAGCATTGAGTCTTGAACAGAGCCAAGTGCCGAAGACATTCAATCATGCACAAGTAGGGGTGGGCACGGTCCGGATCGGTTCCAAATTTGAAGGAACCTAACTCGAACCGTTTACATTTTAACGGATCCGGTCCGGTCCGGATCCCTTCATTTTGATAATAGGAACCGAACCTAACTCGAACCGTTTAGAACGGTTCGGTTCCACGGTTCCAAACGGTTCCAAACTTCCAGAAATCGATCATATTCATACAATAAACAGAAAATCGATCATATTCCAGAAATCGATCATATTCATGCAAATATACAATAAGAGATCCAAGAACAGAAAAAAAATGCATTAAAAAAAAAACAAAAAAATAAATTTGGTTCTTCTGCTTCTTCTGTTGATCTCTGATCTCTTCTGCTTCAAACAAAATAAATTTGCATTCAAACAAAATCGATCAACATCCAGAAATCATCCATCAACAGAAGATCCAGAAATCATCGATCCAGAAATCATCGATCTCTCCACTCCTTCCTCGCTGATCTCGTTGATCTGTTTCTTCTCTCTGATCTGCTTCTTCAGCGAGTGTTGATCTCGCTGATCTCTTCTGCTTCTTCTGTTGATCTCTGATCTCTTCTGCTTCTTCTCGCTGGTCTCTGCTGCTTCTTCGACAGAGAAAGGAGTGGAGAGGAGAGGGAAATCTCCTTCTCGAGACAAAGACAGAGAGAGGAGAGGGAGATCTCCTTCCCCTTATCGAGACAGAGACAAAGACAGAGAGAGGAGAGGGAGATCTCCCAGCGTCTCTTCCTTTTCTTCTGCTCCTCATCTTCTTCGGCTCCCAGCATCTCGCTGCTGCTTCTTCTCCTCGAGACAGAGACAAAGATAGAAAGGAGAGGGAGATCTCCAATCGCTACTGCTTCAGTGCTTCTTCTCCTCTTCTTTGTTGCTTCTTCTTACAGAGAGAGAGAGAGAGAGGGGTTTTGTTTTGATTTCAGAAATTCTAAATGTCGAGAGAGAGGGGTTTTGCTTTTGGTTTTAGTAAATGTAAAGAAAAAAAAATGTAATTTGAAACGGGTCCAACCCGGACCGTTTCATTTTAAAAAATTGGAACCGGGACCGGATCGTTTTATAACGGATCCGGACCGATCCGAACCGTACCAAAAAATTCATATATAAAATCCGGACCGTTTAGAGCAAAAACGGTCTGGTTCGGTTTGAACCCGCGGATCCTCGACCCGTTTGCCCACCCCTATGCACAAGTAAGATCACGAGTGAGATCTTCTCCCTCTATCACACTCACGATATCAGGAATAGTTGAGGAGGGGACACTTGCTATAAAAGGTGTAGGGAGAAAAAATGTATTCATACACATTGCTAATTTCATCCAGTCTTTATTCTTCATTGCACCGTTGCCTAACTTAAGCATCGAAGTGTCATCGGCTACTACAAAGGTGGTTTCTGGCTCACCGCTATTTGTTTTACAAATTCGAGATCAACAATGATAGATTTGAACGCATCAGTAACCATTTGATGTAATTTTCTGCCCCTAGAGCCAAACTTCCATTTTTAATGATGAATGATTGTTGAGTATTGTAATCCAGAAGAAGTTAACCTATTCATTTGTGTAAGTTAATGTTCATCGACTTCAGTTCATGTAAACCTATTCATGGGTAGAACTTGGAGCCTTGCACTAAAGTATCTATAGGGATGGCAACGAGGCGGATTGGGGCAGATTTAAGCAAATCCATCCCCGCCCCGCTGAGGATTGCGAGGCTCAAAATCCGCTCCGCATATCCGTTTATTAGTATTTTTTAAAACCGCCCCTGCCCCAGACGAATTTGCGGATATCCGCCCCGCCCCAACCGATCTACGGGGCTCAAAATAGGTTTCTAGGTGGGTTTTGAATCCCCGCCCCAACCGATCTGCCCCGCCTGACAATACAATTTTACATAGGTTTTATTTTTTATTTTTTATTTTTTATTTTTATTTTTTATTTTTTATTTTTTATTTTTATTTTTTATTTTTTATTTTTTATTTAAATGGTTTAGTTAATACTTACTTTAGGGATAAGGGTATTATCGTAATTTGAGCAGTATAAACGGATATTCGCGAGACGGATATGACTAAAACTGTATCCGCCCCGAATAATCAACGGATACTGTTTGGATACTCAAAATCACCCGAAAACTCATTCAGCCATATCCAAATCCACCCCATACAGATTGGGTGGAGCGAATATCCGTAAAAATTCGTCCCACTGCCAACCCTAAGTATCTAACAACCTCTATTAAATAAGTGTGGATTAAACTTTACATACAAGACAATGTTCCTAGTAGAAACATGATATAGGTTTACCAAGTTAAATAACTATTCTCCTTTTAGGGTGGGGCAAAAATCTCAGTCTGACCCATACTTTTAACCCAAACACGAATCGGTTGTAATCGAAATCAAATCGGTTCCACAAATTCAATCCCCGTCAATTTCGAACCGTCCCAATACTGTAGCATATACGCTTATGGGCTTAAAAAACTTGGGCTTATTTTACAAACCCAAATCCCAACCCATTTTGAAATCACCATTATAGATAGAGCTAGAATTTTTATATAATTTGTTCTTTCAAGAGAGAAAGTATGTGTGTTAAAGCCAAAACATCTTCTCCATTTCTTGTTCAAAATCTCCTATCTGTGTGAACCAACGCAGATTATTCAACAAAACAAATAACGAAATCAATCAACATCCGTGCAATGCAATGCAATGAAACGAGACTTCTCTGCAGCAACAGATTTCTGATCCAAACAAAGGTTGGGGGAGGGGAAATCACTGCGAAGAAGAACTATGCTCCTTTGATGCTTTGACTTATTGACCAAATTCGTGGTGAAGACGACACGAGGGAGAAAGTGAGACGGGTAAAAGAAGTGGGAGAAAAGAGATGGGAATGAAGAGAGAAGAGACGGTGGAGCTTTTGCTTCATGCTATTGTGATAGAAGGTTTAAAGATGAGAGAAAGTATTGGGAAAGATGATTATATGTTTTCTTATGAGTGGAAATCCGTCCCATCTCGATTTTTTTCGAATTTTACAGGGATTGTCAATTTTATTCTGATTTAGTGTGGAATGAGATTGAGATGAAAATTTTTAATCTCGTCCATCCCGTTCCGTCTCGAATCGATTTTTTTAATATTTAGTATTAAATTATGAAACTGATTTATTTGTTGTTTTACTATGATATTTTCGTACCATTGACACGATAAAAGTTTAAAATTTGGCAAAATAAAAGCTTTCATCGTTCATATTAAAATAAACATCAAAATGTTGGGTATGAGAATCGAACTCATGCACTCTTGGTGCTTTAAGTTGTATGTGATCCGTTAGATTCTTATGTTTGAGTAAATCTCAACAGTCTTTTATCTTTCACCTCAAACACCATCATGTTCTGTAATGTACACTAGGGTATTCCCCGTGCCGTGGCACTATCGTACGGTTTTAACTATTTTCATCGCGATTTATATTTTTATCGCGTTTCTCATGGCTTTAACTGTGTTGAAAAATCACTCGGCATGACTCTGAAAATTTTAGGTCAATATGTTATTAACTACTGGTACGTGGGCTTAAACTAAACCATAATAATAATAATAATAAGCTTACCATTAAAAAAAATTGTATAATAAATATATATTGGCGTTCAAGGCATGTGTCACTAATCATACCTCAAGGTTGCAACACATGTACAATTACCACAAAACATATTTATTTAATATATGTCATGTCATTCATCTTTTTAATATCATTGCGACATTATCTCAACCACAAATATTTGGCTTTTCTGTAATGGTAATATAAACTAAATTAATTACAATATTATTTTTTAACTTTAACAGTCTACCTTATTTTTTTTTTTAAATTTTCAATACTAAAATTTGTCATACCTCATAAATTTTCATTTGTAATTAATCAAAATGACAAAAATACACAATAAACCACTATAACATTACTCAGTGTGCTAAATGTTTGAATAGACAACAAAATATAAAAAGATTTGCAGAATTTCGACAAAGTTTACTTTTTTTTCTTACTTTTTTTTTCAACACTAAAATCTGTCATGCACAGTAATATTGCATTTGTAATTCATCAAAATGCAAATATCTAAAATGAACCACTACAACATTGTTTCACATGCTAAATGTTTGAGTAGACAATAAAATTTTGACAGAGTCTATTAATGAGCAAGAAATATAGTACCTCCAGAGTAATATATTTTGTATATAAATGTGAATCACACTGTGTACATGCTTAACATTGAAGTCCCACTGTATTCATACTAGTGTAATACCCGTGCCGTTGGCACTATTGCAGATTACATCCTACCTTCACGGCTATGTCGAATACTCATATTTGGGGTTTTGTTTCGATTTTTAAAAACACTTGCATAATTGTTTATTACAACAGTTATGATGAATTAATTTTGTAAAAGTTAATACTCTTGAATAGTAAAACAATATTAATAAAACTGATCAACGCAACCAATGTGCTAAGGAATTTAATTTCCATCAAATGTCAGCTTAATTAAAACTAAGAAAGAAAAAATTCAATATTAAAAAATATCCCTTATTTGTCCAAGTGAGTTTTGGTTGAAATTGATGCCTGATTTAGTAAAGCAGGAGTTGAAGAAACACAATTAGGACAAACAAAATGACTCATTTGGTTTAAAAGAATTTCAAGATGATTTTTTTACAAAAATTTAGAAATATTTAAAATTTTGACAGAGCTTCCCATTTTTTCAATATTTAAACTTGTCATAAGCATTTGTACCTCACATAATTTGGCATTCACAAAAAATTGCTGCATCAGCGCAATATATAATCAACGTTTTCAGTATTAAAAGAGGTTTGGTAGTAGAACATGGTATTAAACAGTCAAAGAGACATGCACACAATTTCATTATATCCAAAAAAATTTAATTTTTTGAATAAAGTAATTTATCTGAACATGTCATAAGAAAATATATTTCACATAAGTGACTATAATGGCAATCAATGCCATGAACAATTAAAAAATCAAAATTTCGACAGAGTTTCCTCTGTATTTTTCAATATTGAAACCTGTTTGAACCTGTCATAAAAAATTACAATGGCAATCAATGCCATGAACACCACATAATATCTCCAGACACCAAAATTATCATTTAATTATCAACATATTGCAGTATAAAACATTTAAGTACATCAAAGCTTTTTTTCTTAAAGAGAAAATTGTCCAATTATGGTGGAAAGACTAAGCATTTTTCTTATAGTTCCTTGTACGGCTGAATCCGCTTGTAAACAAAAAATGTGTCATACATATGAGACAACCAATTTGAAGTAAAATGTAGTATCAACCTACTATAGTACCTATCCGAAAATCGTCATTTCGGAGTAGGGTGTTTTTTGAACTAAGTTGTCCATAATTACAGTCAGGCACAATGCAAGGTTAGCGATCCCTGAAAAAAAAAAGGAAATGTTTTTAGATTGCAACCAAAGCTTTACAATTGAGCTATCTTTTTGGACCAACCATCAATTTAACCAAAAGCGAAGACTATAAAAAGGTGGAACAAATAACCATGTGGAAAATTTTCCATTGTACATTTTTCTTATGGAATTGACATTATTCTTTCAATCATACCTTTTTCCATTGTATTCATTCCATCATTTATGGTAAAAAAATAAATTTTCATTGTATTCTTTTCATTGATATATATATATATAAAACCAAATGATCCATCAAGTGTTCAACCCCTCTAAAAAGAACTATACATGAAGGTGTTTCCATGGTCACCATAGTTTAGAATTTTAAACCATTCATGGTCACCATGGTAACCATGTTTCCATTCATGGCGGATAAATTCTAAATCATGGCAAAAAAAAAATTTCATCATACCTTTTTATTTTCGAATGAGATTTTCATCAAGTGTATTCTTTGGCACTACACATAATTTTTTTTTCTTTTAGTTAAATTCATGTAATGAACCCATCCGACATGGCTACCGTGTAATGCCGTAGCATCTACTAAACTTTCAAAATGGTAGTATAGCTAGCTAGGATGAACCATATAAGAGTTGAGATAACATTCCAAAATAAAACATAAAAATGAAAAAAGATACCACAGAACATATATACACTAACAACCTGACCGTCAACATTCCTAGTAACCCACATCAAACTATAAGCATGTTTTTATGGGAGAATTCAATCCATCTATCTGACTTACAACTTTGCCACATTAGTTTCTCAAGTAAAAAAAAAAGGAAAAACACAATTAATTCAATTAACTCACCAATATTGATGGGTTTTAGAGAGAATATGAACCCACCTTTTCACACACCAAAGTCTCTTACCTTGAAACCATTTCAAGGTTTTACAGAGAACATGAACCCACCTTTTCAAACACCAAAATCTCTCACCATTTCAAAAACAAAAAACCTCTCAATCAACTATGAATTGGTGAGAGAATTAAAGATACAAAGTAAAATTAAGGGGAGTAGAGAAGAGAAGTGACAACCTTATATGAGATTGTTGCTCTTCTGGTGGTTTTGTTGGTTGGCAAAGCTCGTATGTTCTTCTGTTGGTTTTTCAATGGCAAGGGTTGAGCTAGGGAATAGGAAAACCAAAACCCAGGTTTCAACTTAAGATGGAAGAGGAAAGATCAATGTTGTGCATTTGTTGATTTGGAAACCTTGGCATAGTGTTTGAAATAGATAAATTAAACTCAACTCAAACCCAAAACCCTACTGATGAAAGTGAGAAATTTGAGAAGAAAGTTAAGGCTTTGGTTATAGTCTTTAAAAATCCGGCTTTGGTTATAGTCTTTAAAAATCCCAAAACCCAAACTGAATGAAAAAGGGTAGCACCAGATAAAGAATAAAAAGTGAGGAACCAAAGGAAGAAGTTCTTCGCATAGCCTTCTTCTTGGCCAAACCACGTTTCTTTCCTAAAAAACAAACTTCAATTAATAGGCTATATAACTAATTAGGTCAATAAACAAAAAAGAATAATGAATGCATCACTCGTGTTGTTATTGTCACAACAGTCTGTTAGAAGTTACCAAATATTGTAGACATGCATTTAATTCGATTGAGAATGTGTATCTAGCACATAAAGGACTATTCTGGGCAGACTATGCAATGCAATAGTGGCAAGAAATGCAACAGTGAACAGTGTCCCTATATTCTATATGAAATGGAGCCATTCAATCCAAGAATGGAAACTTTACTGTGAAAGAACATACAGCTCCAAAATTCCATCTTCTTCCTACTGTGGAAAACTATCATTCACATTCCAAAGATCATTCACATTCCAGTAAATCACATTCCAAAAATCATTCACATTCCAGTAAATCATTCACATTCCAAAAATCATTCACATTCCAGTAGAGCATTCACATTCCAGTAAATCGTGTTTTAGTTTTTGTGAGAAACTAACCTGAAATCACGTTTTAGTGTTTGTGAGAGAGACGGCTGTGAGAAACTAACCTGAAATCACATCAAAAACAATTGCAAGAACATAGCTCGTCAAGAACACAAAGCTTGAAGCAAACCGCCCGTTCCCTTCCGTCAAGAACTTGAAGCAAACCAACTTCATTCAATAACGAAATCAATTAACTAATTAGAAGAAGAAGAAGAGAATAGAGAGAAAAGAAGTTGAGGTACCTATTAATGGCGGAAATCCAATCAACTAATTGACTATTTTGAATTAACTGCCTTCCTGAAACAGCTCCTGAGAAGAAGAAGAGAATAGAGAGAAAAGAAGTTGAGGTACCTGTTGATGGCGAAAATCCAATCAACTAATCGACTCTTTTGAATTAACTGCCTTCCTGAAACAGCTCCTGAGACATCACAAAGATCATACAACACGTTTGACTTGAGAAATGTTGAAAGATACCGAAATGACATGCAACTAATGTTAACTGAGTGAACAACATGTAAGGCAAAAATCAAAAAACAAATGAGGAAGCTATGGATGCTACCAAAATGGAAGCATGTACTGAAGTTGGATGTACTGAAGCTATGAATGCTACAAAAAATGGAAACATGTAAGGCAAAAACGGAAGCATGTACTGAAGCTACAAATATGTAGTAAACAAACATATGGAAGTTGGATGCTCTATGTGATGCACATATGGAAGCTGTGAATGCTGCAGATAGAGACGTTTTCAATCAAAAACATGCTGAAGATGCAAAGAAGTTTTCAGTCAATCAACTAATGAATGATGTGATGAGCTACCTGTTCATAGTAGTGTTAATGAAGAGAATAGTAGTGAGATTTTTTATCTCTTCTTTCACCCAGATTTTGATCTCTTCTTTTTAGTAAGTTTACTTGAGCTTTGCTATGATAAGAAACCAACCTGTTGAGAGATAGTAATTGTGGTTTAGTGTTTTAAACCCACCGTCTCTATGAATAAAAATCATGTTCTTAATTCGGATTGAAGCTTCAAAATAAATTAAAGAGTCAACTTTAATACATCGATAACTTGAAAAACAATGAAAAACAATCTTATATTAACATTTAGGTTAATTGGATCTATTCCTATGCCACTGCATGGGTCTGAATGACTATTTTAAGTGAGAATTCCAGTAACATTTGTGTTTAGGCAGAGTCTAGGCCATGCAACACACTTCGTGAATAAATTTGTACGCCTAGCATGCTCAAATATTTGGATGTTGAACTATACACCAAGAAAATCTGATACTGCAGCCCACTAATTGGATACAGACTAAAATTGTATGACCTTTTAATGGAATTGGTTTTTTTTTTTATCTGGCAGCTTATATCCGGGTTCATGAGTTCTTCAAGACGTACTCCTTACTTTAAGACAGAGATTCAGCCTCTCCCGGGTGCTCAAAGTGCTCTCCATAAACTATTTAGGTTTTGCAATCCATCGGTCGTTACGTAAGTATTCAGAAATAAACATGTAAAAGAGAACTTTATATCAACTGTAACTGAAGGTATTGACAGAATGTAATAAAGGACCTCACAATTGAGTGGATTGAGGAGTACTATCTCGGATTGTTTCAAGAAATTCAGTTTGGAAACCATTTTGCTTTGGATGGAAATTCAAGACCAAAGGCAAAAATATGCAGGTAATAACCAGACTCTTCTAATCTCAGCTTCTTACATCTCTAGGTATACTTGTTTCAAACCTATTCATTTAGACCCTTCACTAAATTTTTTTAACATGTTTGCTAATCTAATTATGCTATCTTACTGTTTCCCTTTTGTTAGACACCATGTACGTCATCTTCTTCATCCATTTATCTCCCATAACAAAATGGTGCCAATTGATTTTACAGATACTTAGGGGCTTAAATGATTGATGACAAATGCACGCTATGCCTTGGAGTGTGCAGAAGTTGGAATTAAGGTCTTACTGTTTGATTATGAAAACTCGTTCCGTATGAGCAAGATGGACTCAGAGACTCGACATCCTCTCGTGACCAAAGTTCATAACTGGGACGAAGTGGAGTGAAAGTTAGGTTCATGGATCACTTCTTGAAATCATGCTAATGTCCTCAGTCTACAACCCAATTCACGTCACCCGCAGCAAATTGTTTGATCAGCTAGATGAGAAATACCAAGGATTTAGAGAGGGAATCAGCTAGATGAGAAATACCCAAAAATCATCAAAGAGGGATTCAATCATACCTTGAGTTTCTTCTCTTTGGTTGCTCTTCTAGACAAACTCTAAATCCCTGACTACAGTGTTAGAGAGAATTCAACAGATTAGACAAACTATAAATCTTTGACTACACAAAAATTACAGCAATTTGTGAACAAAGAAATTCAATTTTAGACAAACTCTAGTTGAAACAATGTGCCCCAAACAAATTTCACTTAGAGATGAAAATACCCAACAATAATAAACATAAACACTGCAATAGGAACCAATGCTCAAGCAATTTCGTGAAATCAACATTCACTTAATATATATTACACCTAATGAATATTGCCTCATTAAAATCTGATTGTGCCTTTCACTTTACCAGTTGAATAAAATGTAAATGAAAAAAAATTGCATTTTTTAAATAAAGTCATCATACAATGCTAATAATTTTCAGGCAACACCTGGCTTAGATATTCAGAGAATCGAAACTATAAAGCACACCCAAAGGAACCAATGCTAGAGTGATTTCATTCCATCAAAATGCGTGCTTGTCTATAAAAAGATCAAAATCAATGCAACATCATGATACCCAAACCACTGAAATTGATTCCAAACAAACAATCTACTCAATGGCTTATGCTAAAATAACACCAAAAGTGAAATCAATGCTTGAAAATGCAGAGAAGTTTAAAGCTTGGAGAGGGTTGCTTACCACCTCCACCGCCGCCACCGCCACCACAGCTGAGAGATAAAAGAGATGAGCTGATAATGAGAGAGAGAGCTAAAGTGAGTTCGAGATTGGAGTCTGTTAGAATATACTTCTACTGTGGAGACATAGCACTTTATTGTGAGTGTTCTCATACAATCTACACTACTACTCTACTGTTTTTGAGATACTGAAGAATTTTGTGACTGGTTTCCATGATTAATTTTCTGACTATAAAAAAAACGTAGAAGGTTTACATTGCTCAATTGTGAGGAATCGTCATAATCTAGCATGATTAAATATTGTAAGCTATCCTGTTATGTGAAACAAACAAATTTACAAAATGGTTTTCAATACCCAATGTCTTTCCAAGTCACGCACCGTAATCCAATCTTGTAAATTATAGAACAAACAACAAAAACATTATCACAAAGATGCATCATATAAATTCAGACCTTATCAGTAATTCCCAAGTTACAGAACACATAGGTCTCATCCAATCCATTTGATAATAATAATAATAATAATAATAATAATAATAATAATAATAATAATAATAATAATAATAATAATAATAATAATAATAATGATGATGATGATGAAATTGAGGAGAGAAGAGAAAAGTAAACCTGAACATGAACCATCCTTCAATGAAGAAGTATGCACCAAAGCCTTTGAAACTTCTTGTTCTGCTCCTTCATCTCTATTTCTCTTAATTAAACTCTCAACACTAATCATAACCATAGTTTTTCTCCCACTTTTAGAAGAACCCAAATCAAGCACAGTCTTTCTCTCACTTATAAAACCAAGAAAGAAGCTCTTTGAATGAGGTCAATAACATAAAGTGCTTCCCTCTTCTCTTCATGACTCTGCAACATGACCTTAGGAACATCTTGCAACACATGGAAAAGCTCCTCAGGAACATCTGGAGGTTTTTGTTGCTTGAAAACCAAGAAAGAAGCTCTTTTTTGTTGCTTGTTTCCTTCTTTACCGACCATCATACATGTTCCACAACCAAAATCAAATTCCAGATCTGATTGCAGAAATACAGATCCAATGATGTTCCACAACCATCATACATAGCAGAAATATAATTGCAGATTAGAGAATAGAGAATGAGAACTTACAACCAATCACACAAGAAACACCAAATCAAACTTACAACACAACCAAATCTCATCCCAAACATTTCAATCAAATAAAAACGAATTCATCTGTTTATGAACCCATCTGATTATGAACCCATTGTGTGAAGAACCCATCTGATTATGAACCCATTGTGTGAAGATCCCATCTGATTATGAACCCATCTGATGATGAAGATCTCAAAAAAACCAATAATAGAGAGGCGCCCAGTGGCGGAGGTGGAGGAAGATGGTGTTGCTGGAGGAAGAGGTTGGGGATAACAGAGAGAGGTTGGGGGAGTGGGTGGTCGGTGGTGGGACAGAAGAAGCAAATAGGAGATTACAGAGAGTGAAAGAGGTTTGTGAAGAGAGAAACACGGGATCTTACCTTCTCAAACCTCTTTTTTCTTCTTCTTCTCCTTCCTTTGACCTTCTTCTTCTCTGCTTCGGGAATCAATTCTTGTGAGGAGGAGGTGCGGAGAGAGTGAGGAAAGCATCGGGAGTCTGTTCATGAACAGTAAAAAGCCCTTTGAATTGTAAGATAGATGTATGCTAGGATATTCAACACTGTATTCTAATGTATCCTAGGAATATTCTAACATTGAAGTTCAATTGTACATGTCAATAAATCACATTTTTCTTGTCAATAAATCCCATTGTACATGTCAATCAAAAAAAAAAAAAATGAATCATAGCATGAGTATGCAAATGTCAATACAAAATAAATTAGAGTAATAGCTCTATAATCTTTCAATAAAACACTATTGATTTCATTCCAATTGATCTAATCATCTAATGCATAAGAATATTACATTTGAAGGGCTAGATTTTTCTTTTATTCACATAATTCCTGAAAAGTAATTCAAAATATTAATACAAACACCTATACTAAATGAAATTATTTAAAAAAATGAAAATTTCAATTAGGGTCTAATTGGGGTATTTATAAATTTGGTTATTTACAAATCGTGATATATTGATTAATAACTAAGTAGAATCTCAATAAAATTTCAGTGAATAGAATAAACTAATGCAAAAAAATGAAATGACTTAACCTATTCTCTCACAGCAAAAGTATTTTTTTTTAATTTCAATCACTATGAAAATTAGGGTTATCAACGGATGGGATTTATGCAAAAAAAAAAAAAAAAAAAAAAAAAATATATATATATATATATATATATATATATATATATATATTAAATCGGATTTGGTACTTTAATAAACACCACCATCATCAACAATTGAAGAAAAATTAATAAATATAAAAAAATGTTGGGTATGGGAATCGAACCCAAGCACTCTTGGTCTGTTGAGTTCTATGTGATCCGTTAGATTCATATATTTGGTTAAATCTAAGTTATCTTTTATCTCTCATCCCAAGCACCATCCTGTTTTGTATATATAACTAGCATATTATCCGTGTCGTTGGCACTCCTCATATGTTTATTTATATTTAATGTTAATTATCAAATACTGGACACCCATATCACCATCTCCACCAATGCCCCTAGTTAGTTTCATAAAAATATCATATTTTAGAATACTAAATTTTTTATAGTCAAACTCGGATAAATTTATAACCGTTTGAATGTTCAGAGTCTTTATTTGAACGTTCAATAAAATGTTCGCCCGTTTCTTTGAAAAATATTATACTTAGGCATGAAAATCTTAAAAATACTTACATGCTTTAAAAATAAAAATACATATTTTAAATTTTAAGTGTTTGTATTGATCATTGGTTTTGTTGGAAATATCTTCAAAATTGCATTTCATGATACCAAGTTTGTCAAAATTTGGTTGGCTCGAGGAAACCTTTGCACGCCTCCGTTACCTTTTGGGAGACCTACACTCCATAGAAACTGTCTACCCGAGAATGTCCATTGGCCCGTAGGTCCTGATACAAGGTTAGAATTGAAAAAATGAAAACACAATATATTTTTCTCTCTCCGCCACACGTACATTCTACTAACTTTTTTACAATTTTTTCATTTTTTTGCCCTTCTATATGTTTTATATTACAAACATGTCATTGTAGAGGAGAATGAATTTCAACCTTCAACATTTTTCCAACTTTCAATCATAACTCTCTTTTATCTCTAATTTTCATTTGATGTTTATCTCAGTTATCAATGAATAGTAAAACACTTATGTGAATTGTAAGATAGATTTATTGACATGGCTATTTTATTCTCAAAAGCTTTCATGTGACTTACCTAGATAATGAATCTACTCAAACTCTCTCCCTTTTTTTTCCTCTTCCTAACTGTTAACAACAACAAATGGAAAAAAAAATGGCTATCTTCAATAGTGGTTCTAAAAAACCAGTTGTAAAAGCTAATTAAATGGAGAAATAATAATCAATGGCTTAAAGTTATATATAGTTATTCTTAGAGTTGAGTGTTTAGTAAATCCAAAATTTTCAATATTGCATGTGAAATTTCAATCCAAATTTAGTACATGTTCATCCCGTCTCAAACCCATTTGGGATGGGACGAGGTCGGGATGAGGTCTATCCCGTTCCGATCCCGAACAAATGGGATGGGATAGGGATGAGGTCCATCCCGTCCCGTGCCCACCCCTATGTTGTCTCTTATTTATTGGCTTTGGGCCAAGTTGGGAGAGCAAGTGAATATTTTGAACCGAGATGACATAGTTCCGTCCCAGTTTAAACCGGTTCGGGACCAACTGATTCCACTAAAAAAATATATTCTGGACCTTTCCGTCCTGTTTCACTGGACTAGGACCGAGACAAGCCTAATCCCAAACCGTAGCTACACCTAAGATAAAAGAAGAGTTGATATATATAGTACTCTGAGTTATCTAATGAACACTGATGATATATAAAAAAAAGGTCACACCCTTGAGCCGTACACGTGTCGTGATAATCTCGAGAAAATACGAGCCCCGGCATTAGCCCAACGCTGAACAGGCCCAAGCGGCTCTAAGCTCGCTCAATTCAGTCCTTCAAGCGGACCCATACTCTCACAACACGATAGGCTCACATGTCTCACAACCATCCTCAATACTTGTGAGCCCTTGATAGGCAAGTATCTCGAGAATCTGCTTCAGACGGGCAACTACAGGCTACGGCTACTCTTTTCTCCCAACTAGGAATCAAACACCAGACTATCTTCCACACATGGAAACTATCTTCTACGAAATACTCTTGGATTGGGAACTATCTTAAGCGCATCTAAGAGCGCAGAGCTAATAGGGAACTTTCCTCCTACAGCACGACTCCTAATTAAAGAGGGATCTCCACGAAGATCTCCCTAATCTACGCCTACGATGGCCTGGTTAAATCAGAACTCCTTGCACTATAAATAAGACGTGAGGTTGGTAAGCTAAGGTACGTTACAAATTTTCCGTTACAACATTACACCTTCCTCAGAGCCCTGTCTGACTTTAGCATCAGAGTGTCATCGGCCACCACAACGGTGATCCATGGCTTGCGTGTGCTACTTGTGCAGGTCAATAGGTCAGCAGGAACTAGATCGGAGCATAGAGCGGGCGCCGTCTGTGGGGACGACATAGCTCGTAACTTTATACTAAGCGTCGTCTCCTTTCACACAACATTGAGGAACCAGGGGACGTGTCCAACGCTCAGGCCATCCCTATGCTGCCTTTTTCGACGGTTCCTGTCGTGCGTGCCCCATCCAACTCACGGCCCCGCGCCGATGATAGCACCGCCGAACCTCGATTCGAATGAACGATTTCTTTTCGTGCACCACGTTCTGTCAATAATGAGGGTGCTCACATCAATGAAACAAAGGCCCGATGAGACACTAGAGAAGTATCTAACCTGCTTTAACAGTGAGTTAACCACCGCTCGCACATGCAATGACGCAACGAATGTTTCGACCTTCATTAATGGATTGCGAATGGGAAAGTTTTACAACTTTCCGACGCTAGACCCTCCGGCAAGCATGACAGACTTGACAAAACAAGCACGAAACTTCATTGTTGTGAGAGCGGAACAAAGAAGAACCGAACTCGGGGAGACATCGAGCAACAAAATACATGTGCTTCACAGAGCACATTCAGAGTCCAAACTATTTAACAATCCAAAAAATGGCTTTACCGACACAACACGGTGAGAGGTGAGGTCCATCTGCGCCGCTGGTATTTATGGAGAAGGATCTTCAAGACATACAACTCCCGCATGACGACGCCCTGGTGGTGACAATTTCCTAGCAGGCTGAGGGGTATAAGAAGGTCCTTGGTTGATACCAGAAGCTCGATGAATGCCCTTTTCCTCTGTACGCTCCGCAACATGCAGCTAGATGAAACAACATCGAGTCCTGATGATCGTTTAGTGATAGACTTAGTGGCAAAAAGGTTCCCCGTGGGAAGGATACAGCTGACAGTAACCGAGGGAGAACAACCAACTCATAAAACCCTATTTCAAGAATTCATACTAATCGACACACCTTTGGTGTACAATGCAGTTCTGGAAAGACCCTGGATACACCAGACGAGAGCAGCGATTTCCACACTGCACTAGTGCATCAAGTACCCAACGAATCAAACGGTCGGTACATTAAGAGGGGATCGGTCAATGGTTAAAGAATGTCAATACATGACAACTTTGTTACCCGACCATCCTCAGCAAGTCGTCAATCCAACGGCCAAGACTACCCTCTGTTCAACCTGAAGCATCGAGGGAGAACGATCGACATCAGGTGACGAGGCATCAGTAAGCCCTTGAGGCCAACCCAATGCCGGACAACCAAAGTTAGGTGGTTACGACCTACCTTTACACTCGTCAGAACAACAAAGCCACTCAGATCGGTTCCCACCTGAGTAAGGTGGTGGCAAAGCAACTTACGGAGATGTTACAACGCAGCTAGGACATTTTCACCTGGACCATGCGTGATATGGTAAGGATCGATCCGTCGATAATCACTTATCGCCTCAAAGTTGACCCCTCAAAGAAAATCGCCAGACAAAATAAAAGACCCATGAAGCTTGAAAGGAACACGATCATAAATGAGGAAATACGGCGTTTACTCGACGCAGACATTATCAAGGAAGCGCTATACCTTGACTGGCTGGCAAACACCGTTATGGTAAAAAAAAATCGGGAAGTAGAGAGTGTGCATAGACTACACTGAACTCAACAAAGTCTGCCCAAAAGACAACTTTCCACTTCCTCGCATAGATCAGATCATAGACGCCACATCGGAACATGACCTACTCATCTTTATGGATGCCTATTCAGGCTACAATCAAATATTGATGCTCCCTCAGATCAAGAGAAACCCTCTTTTGTGATGAAAAGAAGAATAAACTACTATAGGGTAATGTCTTTCGACCTGAAAAATGTTGGAGCTACTTACCAACGATTGGTCAACTGAATGTTCAAATAACAGATCAATAGAAATATGAAAGTATACATTGAAGACATGTTGGTTAAAAGTCTTCGCAGGTATGACCATGTACTAGATCTTTCCGAAGCATTTGACCAACTCAAGAAATACCGGATGAAACTCAACCCACAAAAGTGCACATTCGGAGTCAAGTCTAGGAAATTCTTAGGCTACATAGTAAACAAAACAGAAATCGAGGCTGATCCTAAACAGATTCAGGCCCTTCTCAACATGAAATCCCCGACCAATATCAGAGACGTTTAGAGCCTGACTAGGAGGGTAGTAGCACTCAACAGATTTATATCAAAGTCATCCGACAAATGCTTCCCATTCTTCAAGATGCTAAGAGGGATCAAAGGGTTTTCATAGAACGACGAATGAAAACAAGCCTTTTAAAACCTGAAAGCATACATGGGGAGTCCAGAACTACTCTTAAAGCCCGCAATAGATGAAATACTATACTTGTACCTATACGTTTCAAAACATGTTGTCAGTTCGACCCTCGTACGAAACGACCAAGGAACCCAGAGGCTAATGTATTACACCAGCAAAACCTTCGTGGAAGCGGAAGCACACTACTCGGACCTGGAGAAGTTGGCTCTGGCGCTGGTCGTATCCTCCAGAAAATTGAGGCCCTATTTTCAGGCCTACTCTATAACGGTCCTAACCAAACATTCACTCCACTCGGTATTACATAAACCCAAGCTATCTGGCAGGATGGTGAAGTGGTCGGTAGAACTCGGGTGGTTTGACATAAACTACGTGCCAAGAACCCCCATCAAAGCCCAGGCACTTGCAGATTTATCGTTGAATTTACTAGGAGAGAAGAGCCGAAGATAGACTACCAATTCTCGAAATCAGATCTCCAAACATGGGCCCTGCGCTGCGATGGATCCTCGACCAATAAGGCAAGTGTAACAGGGATCACACTTCGCTCCCACAGCGGTATATGCGAAAATCACACAAGCAGGATAACTCTCGCCCATAAGGCATGACTCTAGGATATTACTGACCGACCATGCAGCAAAACGCCAAAGATATCGTCTGCAAGTTCGACAAATGCCAAAGGTTCGCACCACACACCTATATGCTAGCACAACCGCTAACCCCAATGACTAGTCCATGGTCGTGCGCACAATGGGAAATGGGCATCGTCGGGCCGCTTCCGGCGTCAGTTGGTAAAAAATTCCTCATTATCGCCGTCGACTACTTCACCAAGTGGGCCGAGGCCGAGCCCCTATCCAGAATAAGGCAAGTCCAGATTGAAAAAAAATCATATGGGCCACCATCGTCTGTAGATTTGGCATCCCAGAGTATTGGTTAGTCATAACGGAACCCAATTTAAAGGTAGCAAGGTTAACAAACTGTGCACAAGTCTGGGTGTCAAGCACCACTTCTCTTCACCAGGACACCCTCAGGCCAACGACCAAGCGAAAGTTATCAACAGGACAATCCTAGAAGCCATTAAAAGAAAACTTGATGCAGCAAAAGGAAAATGGGTTCCAAACTACCAGGAATACTCTAGGCATATCGAACAACTAAAAGAGCCTCTACTGGAGTGACACCCTTCGCCCTAGTATACGGGTCAGAAGCTATGGTTCTGGTGAAACTTGAGGTGCCAACCTTCAGATGGAAGAGTTCAGACCAGATGACAACGACAAAGCCTTACGCGTGGGATTATACCTCCTCAACGAAAAACGAGATCTAACATTCACCAAGATAGCCGCCTACCAACAACGGATGGAGCAAAACTACAAAAAGAAGGTCAAGCCACGCAAATTCAAGGTGGGAGACTGGGTACTCAAGAAGACCCAGCAAAACACCAAAGAAGTCGGAGTGGGACAGCTAAATCTGAATTTGGAAGGACCTTATAAAGTTGCCAAAGTCAACAGACCGGGAACATACTGGCTGAAAGGCGTCGACGGTGTTGAGCTTAAACGACCATTGAATGTAGAACATCTCAAAAAATATTATCAATAAAATATTTTGCTTTTACCAAAATTTCCATTGTTGTCCATTATAACCCTCCACCAACCCGACTATGACCAAACTCGAATATCGACCCAACGAATAATCTGTTTCACGCGGATCACGACGGTGGAGGAAGTGAGAGTCTAATCAGCGTTGGTCCACTGATGACGACGACTCGCCAAGGGATCATTGCTCTCAATATAGATAATGATCATCGAACTTGCTAGGCAAGATCAGTTAGTTCGCGATTGATGACGACGAGTTCTGGTGCCCAAAGCCTAATTCGCTTTGCGCAGATCACGATGCAGAGGAAATGGGAGTATAGTCAGTGTTGGTCCGTTGATGACGATGAACCGCCAAGGGATCATTGCTCTAAATACAGACAATGATCGCCGAACTTGCCAAGTAAGCTCAGTCAATTCGCGACTGATGACGACGACTTGGTGCCTAAAGCCTAATCCGCTTCGTGCGGATCACGACGGCCGAGGAAGTGGGAGTCTAGTCAGCGCTAGTCTGCTAATGACGATGACTTGCCAAGGGATCATTGCTCTCAATACAAACAATGATCACCGAACTTGCCAGGTAAACTCAGTCAGTTCGCGATTGATGACGATGGCTTCTGGTGCCCAAAGCCTAATTCGCTTCGCACAGATCACGACGACAAAGAAAATAGGAGTCTAGTCAGCGTTGGTCCACTGATGACGATGACTCGCCAATGGATCATTGCTCTCAATATAGACAATGATCGTCGAACTTGCCAAGTAAGCTTAGTCAGTTCGCGACTGATGCGACGACTTCTAGTTCCCAAAGCCTAATTTGTTTCGCGTAGATCACGTCGGCAGAGGAAGTGGGAGTCTAGTCAGCGCTTGTCAGCTGATGACGACGTCTTGCCAAGGGATCATTGTTCTCAATACAGACAATGATCGCTGAACTTGCCAGGTTAGCTCAGTCAGTTCACTACTGATGACAACGACTTTTGGTGCCCAAAACCTAATTCGATTCGCGCGGATCACGTCGACGAAGGAAGTGGGAGTCTAGTCAACGCTGATCCATTGATGACGACGACTTGCCAATGGATCATTGCTCTTAATACAGAAAATGATCGTCGAACTTGCCAGGTAAACTCAGTGAGTTCGCGACTAATGATGACGACTTCTGGTGCCCAAAGCTTAATCCGCTTCGCGCAGATCACGCCGGCGAAGGAAGTGGGAGTCTAGTCAGCGCTAGTCCGTTGATGACGACGACTTCTCAAGGGATCATTGCTCTCAATACAGACAATGATCTCCGAACTCGCTAGGTAAGCTCAGTCGTGGCGGAGAAAGTGGGAGTTTAGTCAGCGTTGGTTCGCTAATGACGACGATTTACCAAGGGATCATTGCTCTCAATACAGACAATGATCGCCAAACTTGCCAGGTAAGCTTAGTTAGTTCGCAACTGATGACGACGACTTCTGGTGCCCAAAGCCTGATCCACTTCACAAAAGGAATAAAGAGCAGAAGGCAATACTAGTCCACCAACACGTAATGAGTCGCTATTGGAGAAGCCTAGTCAACCCCTGACCAATAGCGGTCTCTGTTGGTTAAACACTAACCTGCACTAGAACAACCCAAAGAAACAATGTATTTTGAATGACAAGTACAAACATTCCACCCGGCGATCAAAGTTTTTTACGAAGCGACTAAAGTAAATACGACAATATGAGACAAAATAGGACTTTCATTCAAAAAACATGTCTATATATTTTGTCCAAGAGAAGACATTACAATCATTCTAAGGAGATGCATCCTCTTCATCAATAAGCCTTGCTAAGCCCTTCCCTTGATTGATCGGTCCGAAAACAACCCTCTTGTATCGAGTGAAATCAAGGTCAGTACCGGGATACTCTTCCTTGATTAGCTCCAGGAGCTTCAGTTTGCCACGAACGACCTCGGATGAGATGAACGACCTCCTACCTGACACGTCGAAGTCCACTGCTCCCAACAAGGCCTCGTAATACGAGCGCTTCTCGGCCAGCAACCGTTCCACTTCCAGAGGCGCGACGAAGCCCCTCATCAACTGTGGTTTCCAACAACCACCTTTCGACAACCCATTTCATTTCTGGTCGCTCCTTTTAGGCCTCCATGCCCCTGCGATCGGCAATGGTGACAAAAGCCATAACTTTCTCATTCAAAACATTTTCAAGTGATTCAAATTGTGTTTATTAGATAACTCAAAGTACTACAATTTTTGTGTTTTGGTGAGCTTTAGAATTGGTCTCGATCGAGCATATAAGTTGGCTGAAATGCAAGGACACTACCCCATTTTCTTTGCACGACTTTAGTAAAATGAACATAACTTGCCCATTTCAAAACATTTTCAAGTGATTCAAATTGTGTTTATTAGATAATTCAGAGTACTACAATTTTTGTATTTTGATGAGCTTGAGAATCAGTCTCGTTAGAGCGTATAAGTAGGCTAAAAGTCAGAGACTCTATCCCATGTTCTTTGCGAGACAGATTTGGGTGACTTTAGTAAAATGACCATAACTTGCTCATTTTAAAACATTTTCAAATGATTCAAATTGTGTTTATTAGATAAATCACAGTACAAAATTTTTGTGTTTTGATAAGCTTGAGAATTGATTTCAATTAAGAATTTAAATTAGTTAAAAGTTATGTTATTTTTATGTTACTAAGTGGTGTAGATTGTTAGTAGGTTAAGAAAAAAAAATACATAATGGTGTGAGAGACAGGGGTGTGGAGTAGCAACTGCCTTGTTTTTGTCGAATCCAAATCTGAATGTTGTTGGATTTGACACACTTTGACCCTTTCTTGAAGATCTCCCTAAATTCAACCCAACAGAATCGTCTTTTCCCTCTTCTCTAACGTACGCAGCCCAGAACAGACCACTCCTCAAACACCCATCCCCACTCCACGACCCCTCCCTGCGCACATTAGCACAAAGTCCTAATCATCTGAAATCTCCCTCATCAAGATTTCAAATTTACCCACCCATTCAGATCGGAAACGAAGAAGACTTCACTCAGAAGCCATATCTCTCTCTCTATAAACCCCCCAACTCTGTCTTTCTCTCTCTCTAGAGATAAGCCATTAAAGCTCTGCAAAAGCTTCGAAACGATGGTTTCGACCGACGCGGAGTTCAATCTCAGAGTACAGCTTCACTCTCACTGCAATGTAGTTCGAATTCTTTCAATTTCATCTTCGTTTCTTATCATTTATTGTTGTTCTTGTTTCAGGCATCTACACAGCCAGGTTTCGGACTCAGGTAAGTTTTTCTCTCCATTTTGTCGAATTTCTAGGGTTTGTTGAGTTTCTAGGGTTTTGATTTCGTATTTTGTGTTATGTGTTCTGTGTTGTTTTACAGTGAGTATGCATTTGCTGATACTGGAAACCTAGAGCATTGTGCCAAGTATCTGAATCAGACACTAGTGACCTTCGGATTTCCGGCTTCGCTCGATCTGTTCGCTAATGATCCGGTTTGCGCTGATTAGTTGTCTTGTTTTCATCTTTGATAGTTCTAATTTTGCATTTGTTTTGTAATTGTATGTGTTTTTGTGTTGTTTGATTGTTTTTAGGTCTCGATTGCTCGGACTTGCAATTGTATATATTCGCTGCTTCAGCAGAGACAGCGTGATATTGAGTTCAGGGAGTCTACAAATGAGCAGAGACAGAGGTGAGAAAACCTTGTATTCAGTCGCTTGTAAATTGAATTTTTAGAATTAATTCTATGTGTGATTTGCTTGGAAAATGGTTTTGAGGGAAAACGTTTCTTCCTCACTTGAATTGTGAATTTCCATGAAAAACTCAAGAAACATGGCTATCTTCATCATCATTGGATGAACAATTTTCTTGCTCTTTCATCTCAACTATTTTCATGGTTTTCCAGCGAAAAAAATCAAACACACCCTTAGTCATTAATCTGTAGTATTGCTACGTTTGATTTCGTTTACTGGGGACTAGGGAGAAATATGTTGATGTGGGATTCGATTCCCATGATAATGTATGACCTTTTTGTCATATTGTAGGTTGATATCTGACATGTCAAGATTGGAGGCCAAAGTTGAGAGGCTTGAAGCACAGTTAGCCGCAAAGGATCGGGAGTTGGCCACATTAACTCGAACGGTTTGACTTTTCACCTTGAGGCTTATAGTCGAGCAACATGAACAGTTGATTCTGAATAATGCTTCATGTTTGATCAGGAGGCTAAAGCTGCAGCAGGTTATAAAGCTCAAATTGACAAGCTGCAACAGGAGCGGGATGAATTCCAAAGGATGGTCATTGGTAATCAGGTCTGTTGTGCTTTCACATCTTGTTCATGCTTGCACTAACATTAGTGAATGATATGGTTCTTGACAAACACTGTTTTTTCTTGGTTGACAATATAAAGCAAGTGCGGACTCAACAAATACATGAGATGAAGAAAAAAGAGAAGGAGTATATAAAATTGCAGGTAGTTTGTTGATTCCTCTATGACCATTCTATAGGTGACCTCTTAGTTGTTGCCGTTACTAATTTTTATGCACTTGATTGCACAATCAAATATGGAAAGATATAAAAGTTGGATTTAAATAATATTATGTGTCATGCCACTTGTAGGAAAAGCTGAACCAAGTGTTGATGGAGAAAAAGAAGGAATCACGGTCAGGCATGGAGATAATGAATTTACTTCAGGTACTCAATGATTTATGATTTACTAGTGTTGGTGAGGTTATATGGTCCAAGTTTCTATATTCACCACCCATTTATTGACATCACTCTTACAATGATACAGAAAGAAGGGCGACAACGTGGAACTTGGAATGGAAAGAAAGCTGACAATGACTTCTATAAAATGATAGTATGAAAGCTAATTATCTTATTCATGTTTTTAGTGTTTTTATCTATTTTATTTTATTTTTTGAATAATGTTATGTGGACAATATGTTATATCATACTCCTTTTTGGCAATTCTAGGTGGACGCCTATGAGGTCAAGAAGCAAGAACTCTTGGCAGAGAATGCCGACTTGAGGGCATTATTACGTTCTATGCAGGTTATTACCGGAACCCTCTTTTGTGTAGTTTTATATCAGTGTAATATCAACTGATAGGTATGATTCATGCTATTATGTAGAACCTTTATCTTTTGCATCGTTGTGATACAAACGATTTCTAATAATGATTATTTCAACCTAAAGATTTTCTTAGGTTCATACCATTAATGCAATTTAGAGGTCAGTTGTATCACGTTTGTTATCTAGTTCGGCTATTTCAGTTCTGCAAAATAAATCAGAAGATTCCTTAAGTTTGTATTGGCTAATCAATCAGAGGCAAGCTTTTCAGCCACCAATCCTAGTCTTAAAAAGTTACAGTTTGAGTTTTGCCTCTCGCTTCTTTTTCCGATTCGCTACCCATGTACATTTCAATAGTTCCCTGTGTAGACATGTCAAATGTTCAATGTCAATTTATGTTTTAATAGGACTTATGAGATCAGATTTTTAGAAATATGGAATATCATTAAAAAGGGCATCATTTCTGGTTTGCTTATAGATGGATATGCGGGACTTCTTAAATGCTCCAAATGGATTACCAAAGCAAGCTATGTCCGTCAATGAAAGACCTGATGCTGACCCCCCACAGTCTCCGTTGGGTGGTAGGACGGTAAAGTCTACACCCTTTCCACTACAGTCTTGGAAATGAAAGCAATTGTTTGATGGTTTATTTTTTCTGTTTGTGATCTAAGAGGTATTGTTATGTGCAGGATGTCTTTGATCTTCCTTTTCACTTGGCTAGAGATCAAATAGAGGAGAGTCTGCGAACAAAGATGACTTCTATCAAGGTAACTTCTATATTCTTTTGCTCCATTTTGGCAGTTCTCCTCTTAGAAAACCAACTGTTTATATTTACATTTTATTCAGTGTCTAATACTCATTGATTTGGTTAGGAGCGTATGGTTCAACTACAAGATGCACAAAAAGAAGCAGAGGTCACTTCTGAAGCAACTGAGAGGGAGCTTGAACTTGAAGCTCAACTTGTTGAAGCAAGAAGCATCATCCAGGAGCAGGTAGTACCATAACAGGTTTTTCTTGCTAGAAAGTTAGCTATATTATTTGTAAAGTTTAAAGATAATGAACTCAAGTTGAGAAAGAGTTTCAGCAGTGCCTTTGTTAGCATATCACCTTCTAACAAGTATGTGTTACAGTATTAGTCTTGGTTCATAAAAAAAGTATGTGTTTTGTTGCTCCAATTTTTCATGCTTTAATCTGTCCGTTTCAACTGTTATGTGAATGCTACATGTCTGCATAGCTCGTTACTGTTGTTTTATTTTTTGGGTGATTGGTGAAATTAAGGAAAACCCACAAATTCTTTTTGTTCCAGTTAATTAAGGAATACCTCTATACGGAGGAGTGAGATAACTGAGATTGTCTCTGCTCTCCTGGAAATTCAAACATGTGAACTGCTAATTATAGTTGTTTGAAGCTTTTGTATACATGTTCAAACTGTCTGAGATGGCTTATACCTTTTTGCCATTGGAATAACTTCTATGCTATGTAGTTAAAACAACGTTATAACGCCGATATAACTCCGATATAACTCGTAACGTGGGTGAGCCGCTACATTAAGACACTATCATGTTATGGCATCACAACTCCGATATGACGGCGTTATGTGGTTGTTATTGAGATAATGTTTTTTTTCTTTCAATAACGCCGTTTTAGCGTTTTGTACTAATACATTAAAAAAAATCACCCATGTCATTCTTGATCAAACCAGAACCCTAGACTCATAGAAAGAAGGACCGGAACTCACTATCGTCAATCGCCAGAGAACTAGACCTCGTCGTTTGACAGAGAATGAGATAAGAAGGGAAAAGACGAAGGGTCGATCATACTCTCTCTTGCGATCTCACTCTCATACTAAGGGAAATTTTTTTTTATTAAGGTTTTTTGTTTTTGAATTTGATGTTATGAATGTGATTTACTTTTTTTACTATAATAACATCAATATTTTGTGAGGGTATAAAAATATATATTTAAAAAAACTATTCCGGTATATACCGTTATATCTCGGTATATCCCGTTATAACCTATAACGCTGTTGGACCGTTATGGGTCCGTTATCCGTTTTAACTGCATAGCTTCTATGTTTTTAAAACTTATCCAAGTTCGGCTAGTCTTTCTAGTAATCTGGAGCTGGAGGTTGGTTAGCATTGTTGAAGTACCCCTTGGCCTGAGCAATATTCCTCGGTATCACACTAATACCAGTGCTACTTTTGTTCTGGTCAAAGGCTTTTAGGGCAATAAGAAAATTTAATGTGCATAAATAAGTAGAGATTCAAATGTCGAAACAGGATTGATGAATAGAATTTGAGTAGTCAGGCACCGGGACTATGCATACCCAATGACAAGTAATGACTATGATGATCATTTGTCTTTTTTATTTTGTCAATCCAAGACACTAAAGCCTACCAAATGAGAATCTCCTTTTTGCTAGCTGATAAATGCACTCTCCAAGACCATTTGTTTTTCTTTTCATTATTTTTTTTTCGTCTAAATTTTAACTCCTTTGACAAATAGAAAGTGTTGTAAACATTTTGGCTCCATCTTCTTGTCTTTCCGAATTTACATGTTTTGACATCCAAGGTTTAATCCATTCAACATAATTTCTTTCAAGAAAGTCTCCACTGTTAGTTTACCTTTTGATTATGTGATTAACTGTAGATATCCAAAGTTGAATCATATAATTTGAATGAAGTTGGGAGAGTGCATCAGTCGTTGTAACCATTTACTAATAGTTGTTTAAAATAACTATTTGGACTTGCTTAGTATAATATTTAGCTTTCCATTACTCCGAATTTGCATTGGAAAGTTCTATAACAGCTCAGATTTTCTTGTCCTGTTCTGTGTAATTGATGTTTTATTTCTCTTCAAATTCCTTTTAGTTTTGCTTACTGATTGCTATTACATTACTTCTGAATGCAGGCCTCTATAATGTCCAAACATATTGCAAAGTCTGAAAAGCCAAGGTAGTTCAAGAAAAAGGTTTTACTGGTTGTTGAATAAATAGTTTTTTTTGGTTCTGTGATACATGGAAAGCCTATTTAATCTGTATAAAATAATGCAGGAGAGTGAATGGCCATTTAGATTCCAACAGAGAATCACTCCTTTCATCACCTACCGAGGTACTGCTCTTTTCTTTCTTCAAAAATACTTCTGGTTCCTTGTTCCCTCTTAAAACTTTACTTACAAGTGCAGTTACATAAGAAATTGACCAGCCATATAGGTGTTATATTGGTGCTTTATAGATAGGTTTTGATACATTCTGAAGAAAAGTTTATTGATTCATGCTGACCTCTCTTGGCTTCAGCATGACATGAAAATGATATATATGTACTATACTTCTCACACATTTTACACACTTCAATGGAGAATAGTTAAGAGCTGATATATTTGTGATAATGACCTTTCTCATGGAGATCATCTTCACAAATTTCTCATCATATGAAAGAATGATACTGAAATTGAAGAATTTTATTCGTTTTCAGCTGTCGATTTTGTTCAAATTTTGACATAACCTTAGATACTCATGATACTCATCAAATTTCTCATCATATGAAAGAATGATACTCATGACATTAGAATGAATTGATTTTTGTGAGGATGATCTTCATGATTACCATCAGAAAGGACTCTGCTCCATAGGCCCTAGGAAAATGTATAAAAATAAACGCAATGAAGATGTGTTCAAACCCTGGCACCATATACGTAGCAGGAAGGAATTATTCTATGTTAGCATCTCATTATCCTTTACATTTGTGAGGCGCCATACAAATTTGAGTGATTTTAGAAAGGATATGGTGAATTACCTGATCAGCAATCTATCATTTCATGCGCTGACACTGGGTATCTGAGTGCTAGCCCTATGTATGCTTGGGCAGTTGGGCCTACCCATTTGATCAATATTCTCGGTAAAAGGATACAAATCCTTTGGTCTTGGAAAATATAGTCTTATAGGGATAAATGTGTTTGAAGGGATAAACCAGACTATAAACTGTTTTTAAGATGCATAATGGTGGAACTTTGAAGGACACACGAGTGACTTACTCTCCTACTCAGTCATCAGAGTTCATTCTGTATATCCCTTATTCCCTTACTTTTTGACCAAATCCTGCAATATTAGCGAGCCAAGTTTTTAATTTAGGAGTAGAATCTCCAAGACGTTTAATTCAGATAGCACTACAATGAGATTAGGTCTTGTCTTGTTTAGAACATTATCAACTGTGGTTTTGAACTGAACCTTGTCCATCTTGTCTTGTGGGTGTTCAGGGTGTCTAAGTGCATTGGTTGCGTCACAGCTTCTTTAGGTGCAAATTTAGCCGTCGAAAGCAGGTTCAACCTTGCTGAACCACAATGGCGAACTTAATTAACTTCTGTGAAGTCGTTCAGAGGTCTGAATGAAAGCATGTGACCTCAATATCTAGGATGGGGATATCATTAGGGAATAGAATACCCTGTTCTATCTGTAATTGTAACTCAATATTTTGTTCCATAGTGGACTAATGATGATCTCAACAAGAATTGTTGTTTATATCAAGTGTGCTTATTTATATCTCAATCTCTGTATCTTAGCTGCATGGACTGCCTTTTACCTTGCTATACCCATCCTCGAAACTTTTGAAGGTTTCTGAAGATCATGCTTTAGTATTACTTATCAATACATTTGCAGAAGCCGATATTACATAATGTGTTAAGAGTGCCCATGAAAGAGAGAATGATTGAAACCACAAATGAAGGTGGATGGTAAGACAGGAAAACAGATGTAATTTCCCCCTCCCCATGTGTTAATATGGTTTAGTAAAACATTATATCAGGGTTCTTGCAAATTATTAACTGCTTGTTTTGATAGTGTTTATATTCTGGAGCAGCAGACATTTGTGCGACATGAACACCTTCGATTTACAACCCATTTTCCTTTACCTCTGAAACAGATACCTCAACAAACCCAATCATAAACTCTCCGATAGCTTCATACTTGTTCGTAGGATCTGTCACTTGTATCAGTGTCACAAGAAAAACTGATTCTCCTGAACTCTTTCTTCCCTTAGTCCAGACATTCTCTTCTGCACTCATTTGAAGCCTTAAGACCTTCAAAAACCAGAATTTCCATCTTCTCCATTGCAGCTGAAATACTATCCTCCATGACACCATTTCTGCTACCTGAGTACATGGTATTCCTTTGACCCTCTTCACCATATTGACATCGAACTTACGTATTGGCATTGATGCAAGCAACCGACTTCTGAGCTTTTCTCTTCCCATTGATGCCATTCTTTGTAAAACCTGTTCAACAGTTGCTCAGTAATTTATGTATGAATGAGTGTATAATGCAGATTATAAAATCCATCAAATTTGCTCTTTATAAGAGATACAAACGGGGAGTTCAGGAATGCGAAAAAAAGAAAAGAAAAGGTACACGAAAGGTTAGCAATGAATAAGGCATATTCGAACCTGCGACACTGTCGAGCCAGTCTCCAAGGGAATGATTGCAGGCACTGAAACTTGCATGGCTAGTCTTCCCCAAGCTCCACTATCATCTTCATCTCATGAATATAACTTCCATCTACAAGTCTTGTGACATCAGTCTGCAAACTATCTTTGCAGATCCTTTCTATCTTTGCGGAATGCATTAGACTGTTATCATCAATCCAATCTCTAAGTTTCTTTTCAATGTTTATCCACTTATCAACCTTAGAAGCTCCATTTCTAGCTGCTGGATTCCTCCAGTAAACTTGCATAGCTGTTCTTCCATCCAAGTAAAACTTGTATAACAGCTGTTCTTTGCAAAATAATGATACTCAGATTTGGATAACATCTCATACGTAAATGTTCGATAACTTTGAATTAGTCCACAACTATCAATTAAAATGTATAAAGAAGAAAATAAAATTTTGTTGAGAGCAAAAAGTCTTTGTCAAATGACCACTTACGATCAAACTATCTACTTGCTGCAACCGTTGGCTGCCCATAGTGATGGGGTAGGATTTAAGTTGAGCAGGGGCAAATAGTTAGTTAAAAGCATATTTTACATTATATAATATGATACACATAAATTTTTTCCTTAATAAAAATGTAAAATTTCTCACTTTTATTCTTGGCAATTTGTGAAGTTTATACATTGTTTTTATACTTAATAACCAATCTTGCACATGCACACACACCTTGCTCTCTGTCAATAAATATAATGAGATTGAACCAGAAAGTTTTATGTTATGAAAGGTATTACATATGTTTGCTTAAATCAATAAGTAATTTATCTAATGGATATTGCACTCTCACTGAAAATTCTAAAATGTCAAATTATTAATATTACTTTAATTGGTGAACAAATTTCAATATAGAACCCAATTGCTAAATAACCCTATTTAAAAAAAGTAAGTTATGCTCGGACAGATGCTTCCTTGGTCTCTCTTTGCATAATTCACTATGCCAACTAATGAAATCAATCAGACTCTACACTAAATTGGCAGTTTTGTAACAACACCCTAAACAATATCATTTTTTTGATGTAACCAAACAATTTCAAATCAAAACTATATTCAGTTAACAATTTGAAAAATAATTTCATAAATAAAATGATACATAAATTAGATTACCATGAATAAATCAATTACAACACCATATTATTCATGGTGGTCCAATTACTGTATCACTTTATTTGTGAAACTGCAACAACGCAACAATGATACTATTTCGGGATTGTTACATCAATTTGTTGTAGCGAGAAATCAAGAAAAATTAATTTGAACGACACAAATATTGGCAAAGCCACTCTTTCCCTACTATATATATTAATTATTATTTTGGCCTTTGTTGCATGTTTCTTTATGCTATATTCTTGTAGATTTCCACCAGTCATCAAATTGATATCAATTCTCATTGGGACAGATGATATGCGGCATGTTTTGGAGAAGGAATCAGGTTCCAAGCTTGGAGAGAGTTCAAGTTCAAGTGAAGATAGATATTACCATCTCCCTCCAATAGCAATAGGTACGTAAGCTTCTTCATTAAATTTAGTGTTTGATGAAAAAACTGATACACGAATACTTATAAAGACTGAACTTACCTCGCTGCAAAACTACAACCATTTTTCATATGAAAAAAATGCTCTGAAATTCAAATGAGGAATCATCAAGGGGTGGAGTTTTTATTACTATAAGTGACCCTATTATTAGAGAAAATAAATGAATTATCATATATGATCACAATTATGTATACTGATGCGCCAAAAATTGTCCTTCTGTGAGTTTGACCTGCAAAACAGATGTTAGACTGTCAAGGACCACATTTCTGATGGTCGAAGACACTCTGATGCTTAAGTCAGCAACTCTGTTTGAAGAATGAAGTAAATCTGGACAAAAATCAGTTAAAGTTGCATCATGTGTCGAATGTTCCCTTTACTTTTTATAATGGTCGCGGTTAATTCTTTGCGTGACTTAAGCATGTGAGGCGCAACAGAAGGAAATGTTTCTCGTAACGGTCTCCTCCTTGATAGGGATGTGATTGTGGAGGCGTAATTCCCTCAACGACTATTTTTGGTGTAACGTTCCTCTTATTTACGAGAGAACTCGTGTTAGGCCTGGATTCGGGTTTTGATTATATCTTCTTATAGTGGGCCTTGTCTGGACCTCTGTGGTTGGCTTTATTTTTCTTGGGTTTTACAAGCTGGCCCAATAGATGAGATGTTGTCTCTTCGCAATGGACGTTCTCTACCACGTGTATGGCCGTGATGCTCGGTCTGTTTTGATGTATCATCATATACCATACATGTTTTCCCTAATTTTCTTATAGCTGATTGAGAGCTCCACTGATTAAGGCATCACAACCTAATCCAAAACTTTTGACCGATAGGTTAGTAGATTTTTATATAGGGTCAGAGGCTGTTAGAATATGTAGGGTTTGCACTCAACATAGACAAGCCCAAGTCTAAGAATGATTCACTTCTACAATAAGGAAAGTATTGAAGATGGAAGCGAAGTTGAAGTGATTGATTGATAGAAATTTCTTGTTGCTTGTGCGTGAACTATGTTGCAGAGTGCGATTTTCCTTCAATTTGACTGAACTTGCTATTGAAGATGTTCCTGCTACTGTCATTCCTTCCCCGCCTCTCGCGTCTAGCATAGTTATCGGAGGCGGGGAAAAACTTGAATCCCCGGAGTCTTAGATCACCAATAAAGTTGATTCACCTCTCAAGGTTTTGGTTTTCTTCTGTCTCGCAAGAAGTAAGTCAAGAAGAAGAAGAAGTTGTGTTGGTTGTTGTGTTGCAATAATGACGACAACTCCTTCACCTACTTCTGTTGCTGCTGCCGCTACGTCAGTTTAACAACAACAACAACAGGTTTCAGTGCAGACACCTGCAGGGCCCTTCAACAACTCATCTTTGTACATTGGTGATCTCGAACTGACCATTACCGAAACTCAACTTTATGATCTCTTCAGCCAAGTTTGTAGGATCAGATCAAGAGTCTTTTATCTTGGTTATGCTTATGTTAATTTCAACAACTTTTAGGATGCTACAAATGCCTTGGAGCTTCTCAACTTCACTCCCATTTATGGGAAACTGATCAGGATCATGTTTTCACATCGTGACCCCAGTATTCGGAAAAGTGGATATACCAATGTTTTTATTAAGAATTTGGATACATCAATTGATAATAAGGCTTTGCATAATACATTTGCGAAATTTGGTATTGTTCTTTCATGCAAGGTTGCAAAAAAAAAAACACAATGTAGAGTTGCTGAGCACGGAGAGTCGCTAGACGATCTGCTGAGCACGGAGAGTCGCTAATCACGAAAGTCGCCGTCCACGGCCAGATCTGCACGGAGAGTTGCCGATCTACTACGATCCACCCGATCTGCTACGTTCTCGCCCAACCTTCTGTAATCTCCCTCGACCTTCTGCTATGTTCCCCGACCTTCTGCTATCTCCCCCGATCTGATGCGATCTTCTTCGATCTATTGGGTTATTGCTCGATCTTGATCAGAATCATACAGGTTCAACCATGGATCAATGACACAACTACATGAACCTACTCCAAATCCCCCCATTGCCTATCAGAGGGGTGATGGTATTAGCAAGGGAGGCACATCTCAAAACCGTGAAATGGGTGGCCAGGGATTACAACAAAATACTCCCCCTAAAACAATGAGATGGGCTTCATTGTTCTCTAGCCGCACTAGTGGAAGTAGCATCGAGTTACAATATGTTGCACCATCTGTGATCGAAGGCAAGACAATTGTTTCAGATCAAGGTTGCAGATCATGAGAAAATGATGACAGAATGCGAGTATTATCCGATTGGGAACTTTGTAGGGAAGAGGCTTGCATACAAATTTGTGAAAGACAAGCTGAAAGGACTATGGTCACTGAAAAGGGAGTTTGAGATGTCTGTCTATGGTGACAGAGTATTTGTCTTCCAGTTTGGGAATGAAGAAGATCGAAGCAAAGTTCTAGAATTGGGTCCTGTTCATATAGCTAGTAGAATCTTTATAATTCGGCCATGGCAGCCATAATTGAAGAAGATGTTGAAGTATTAGAGTCAATACCCATCTTGGGTAAGGAAAGTGCCTATCTTTTTATGGAGTCCAAAAGGATTGCAATCCATCACGAGTGCATTGGGGAAACCTCTGATGCTAGATAAAACAATGGAAAATAAGTCACGACTGTCATTTGCTAGGGTATGGATTGAGATGAACTCGAATAGTAAGTTCCCAAACTTGATATCAGTTGCAATTGACGATGGAAAGATGTTTGAGGTGGAAGTGGAGTATTCATGGAGACCAGTGAAGTGCAGTCATTGCAAGGGCTTTGGACATGCTTCATCTAGCTGCCCACAAAATAAAAATGCCAACACCACCAAAATGAGCACTTGCTGGCGTGAAAAGGGGGCAAAGATGACAGACAATAAGCATGAAAACCCAAATAAGGAGGAGGGATGGATCACCGTTATGAGCATACGTGCATCAAAGAATAGGGGAGCATCTAAAAATGAAGCAGAAAGAAAGGAAGGAGCAGAAGAACCAATTAGTGAAAGTGAGACTGTATGAGAAGCAAGATAGTACATCCAGTGAAGAAACAAATTTGTTGGAGGACTGTCATCAGCTTGCAACTAAGAACACACCGGCGACTACAGAAGCTCAACCAGTGACTGAAGGTAAGCATCATTTCAAACCCAGGTCAGAAACACGGGAAGTGAGAGAGCATAACGAAAATGCAAGGAATGGTAGAGATAATGCGGGTAGTACACATGAGAAGGAGGGTGTAGGTGAGGGTGACTGTGATGAAGAAACACGGTCTTCAAGAACCCCAAATGAACGTGTATTTCACGTGGAAGGGATAGATGTTCCCCTAACCTTAACTAAGTTTAAAGACACATTGAAAATGATAGAAGAATACGAGAATGAGAACGAAGTTACTAGTGAAGAGAATGACGCAATAGAGTATATTGGCGTGGAAGAGTTTAAAGAATACTTCCTAGATCTAAAATACCAATTTGAAAAAGAAATTCTTATGGATGGTCAAAACACTACTGAAGATGAATGTGAGGCAACTGCTTCTCACCCTCCTAAGGAAGACGCTCCTCGACGATCTTCCCGAATTAGAAAAGAAAATCCTAAATTCAAGGGATAATTATAAAAGTGAAGTTAACGAAGATCAACATTACCTGTTGGAATCTCTCAAGAACTAGTTTATCCCTAACAATTAGTTGTTTTTCCTTTCGAGTTCGCGTGCGTCAAGAATATCATTCCGACTTCTTCTATTTTTAGGCAAGGGGATCCTTATTCTCAATATGCTTAAGCAATTGATAGATAGGCATCAAGATCAAGAGTTTAAGCGCGCTCACCAAAAAACCATCTGGACAACCATTCACTTGGTGAGTTTAACTTTTAGTTTAAAACTCATGGATTCTTCTCTTAGCTTGGTTGAGGATTTTATGGAAAATTTATTTCCTTGTGATGATGTAATCTTATACTTTTGATTTAAAACTGAGGGATGTAATCTTATACTTTTGATTTAATGATAAAGTTAAGGGAGCCTCAAAACCCCAGCTTTCCTTTCACAAAAAAAAAAAAAAAAAAAAGGTTCCAAATGATATTTAATGATCAGTCAAAAAGATATGGCTTTGTACAGTTTTGATGCAAAGGAAGCTGCTTAAACGGCTATTAAAAGGCTTAATGGGATGTTGATTAATGATAAACAAGTTTATGTTGGCCTCTTTGTGCGTAGACAGAAAGAGCTCGAGCAAATGGGTCGCCAAAGTTCACTAACGTGTATGTAAATAATTTACTTGAAGCAATTAGTGATGAGGATCTAAGAAAGTTTTTGACAATTATGGTCCCATCACTACTAGTGCAGTTGTTATGACGGATGCAAATGGAAATTCTAGGGGTTTTGGTTTTGATAATTTTTGATGATGCTGCAATATTAGCAGTCGAGAAACTAAATGGATTTACTATTCAGGATAAGACATGGTATATCGGAAAGGCACAAAGAAAATCTGAAAGGGAGGCTGAATTGAAGGCCAAGTTTGAACAGGAAAGAAATGGAAGGTTAGAAAAATTACAAGAAGCTAATCTTTATTTGAAAAATCTTGATAATCTCATCAATGATGTAATCTCATCTTGAAAAATTACAAGAAGCTAGCTGAAGGATGTTATTTTCTGAGTTTGGTACAATAACATCCTGTAAGGTCATGGTTGATCCTCATAGGCAGAGCAGGGGCTCTGGTTTTGTTGCATTTTCTACCCCTGAGGAGGCTACTAAAGCAGTAAACAAAATGAATGGGAAGATGATCGAACAAAAACCACTTTATGTTGTTGTGGCGCAGCGCAAAGAAGAAAGGAAGGCAAGGCTGCAGGCACATTTTGCTCAGATTAGAGCAACTTGATAATCCCAACACCTTTGAATGCTTGAACTTTTAACATGAAAAGGTGGGCGAATTTTGAAGACAACCTAAAAATTTTGGCCCATGGGTTGACCTGATCGGGCTAAACATGATCAATTAAAATTTGGCAAAACCATGAAAATTATGGCCTCATCAAATGTTTCTATACAGGAGCTAAACTACTTGAATCCTTCCCAAAACATGATCTTTGATTCTCATAAAACACCCTTTTACTTACTAAATCCATCATGTTTAATTATCTCTATTACTCCTTTTGACTAGGATTAGTAATTTAGTATCATCAATGCCTATCACCTAACAAAGAAAATTAAATCATGTAACATAAGTAATACAAAGTGTATAATCGTCCTTCGAACGACTTTGCATGTGATCTACTTGTACGACTTTCACTACATACACATGCATGCGCCAACTACCATCTTTCTTAATTCCGATTACCCTCTAAACACTCCATCCTCACAAAAAATAACATAAAATTGCACGCGTCCTCTACATGGATTTGCATTGATCTCCAGCACTTTACCTCATTCAAACCACACGCCCTCCTAAACCCTAATGTCAGACGAGCACGTTGGATCCCAATATTTTAATCTAACACTAAATTTGTCCGCACATAAATAAATAATTACTTAAGAAAGGCCCATATCCCTCTCCCCCCTTAATTTAAGAAACCTGGTTCATCACTTAGAGGACAAACCCTAATTCCATATTTAATCAAAAATCAATAAAATAGGTTACTAAGATACTATATTTTTGGGTACTCTCAGTCAAAGCAACATATGAAGAATGATAAATAGAGGGAAATAATAAATGGTGTGTGGCCGACATGTAAACACTTAAAACCTAAACATGGATAGAGACTAAGCGGAAAATTCTAGGGGTAGAGGGAAAGGGAGCGAGGGATGGGTGGTTACACACATTTTCCTCGCGGTGAGTGTCAGTGCGCATCTCCAACACAATGCACTCATCCCGAGGAAAATGGGTGCTCGCTCTGTAGCAAAGTTCGAAACAAAAAGAGGGTTCCCTACAAAGTGTAAATAAAGGTACATCTTTTAGGGTTTTGGATTTGACTAATAGTTCATTCTATATACAATAGCTTTGGAGACCAGTTGCTTTGCAGGTTATAGCATGTGAGGGAGGAAGCTTTGTGGTTTATATTTTGAGTTTTTTTTTTAACACTTAGTTTGCATTCATTATTGTGATCTTTATATTTTAAGTGTGTTATCATGTACTGCATCATTCAAAATGGTAATCATTATATAAACCTTGTTATCACGCCATATTGCAAATCGATTTTGTTCATTACAGCCTGACCACATGATTTGATGAATTGGGATTACAATGTATGACAAATGAAGTTTATAGGTGCCATGGCTTTGGCTCTAATGATGCTCGTGATTAGGCAATGTAGCAACAAGTGAGTTCCAGGCTTGAAAGTATATGATCATCTAATGTGTTGATTAATCATTCTAATGCATGAGTTTGAAATGGATATATAATGCTTGGAACCAGTTGATTGGTAGAGGCGTGACCCAGCTGAGTTGGTAGAGGTGTGACAGATAAAATCACACGTCACAAATTTGAACCCAGCCGACGGCACGGGGTGAGGAGGATTAAGGGTTTAAAAAAAATTGTTTGAAATTATATCAAGCCAACCTAAGGACCCACCCAAGATCTCCTAGGTTGATCCACATTATGGTACATATCTTTAGGTTAATCCATTCATTGTGGTCTTATAAGATTTTTCATAACTTGGCCAAATAAGTACTATTGAATTTGTATAAAATTGTTAACTATACAATTAGAGTGAGACTATGGAATCAGGTTTTGTAATTAGGATGATGTGGTATCATTATAGGAGGTTTTTTACAACCTTGAGATACACAAATACTTTTGGAGATTTCATCATTATTTCAAGATCATGCCACGTCACCTTGGTTGCAAAACATGATTTCTTAGTATTTTTTTATACAAATAAACCATTTCTTTCAACGTGTTTCATTTTAGGAGAAAATGCTCTACAAAAAACATCTTATGTATATGATAATACATAAAAACGGTCACACCTCTAAGCCACACACATGTCATGATGATCTCGAGAAGATATGGGCCCCAACATTAGCCCAACGTTGATTCAGCCCAACCGATTCTAAGCTCGCTCAATTCAGTCCGTCAGACAGACTCAAACTCTCACAACATGCTAGGACGACACGTCTCACAGCTATCCTCAATATCCATAAGTTCTACTAAGGCAAGTATCTCGAGGATCAACTTCAGACGGGCAACTACAGTTGCTTGCTTCTTCCAAGTAGGAAGCAAATGCCAGAGTACCTTCCACACTGGGAATTTTCTTTCTATGAATTACTCTTGTATTGAAAACTATCTCCCGCGTATCTAGGAACACAAGGCTAACCTCATACATCACAACTCATAATTAGATAATGATCTCCACGAAGATCTCATTCTGAAACTACGCCTATGATGGCCAGGTAGAATTAAGACTCCTTGAACTATAAATAAGACATGAGGTTGGTAAGCTAAGGTACACTACAAATTTCCTGTTACAACATTACACCTTCCTCAGATCCCTGTCTGACTTTAGCATCGGATTGTCATCAGCCACCACAACGGTGGTTTGTGGCTCACGAGCGTTATTTGTGTAGGTCAGCAGAAACTGGGTTAAAACAGGGAGCGGAAAACGACTGCATCAGTTTGGCGTCGTCCGTGGGGACAAAAAAGTCCTTAACTTTACACTAAGCGTCGCCTCCCTTCAAAATCTAGAGAAATGGTGGCCATTAGGTCACGCAACGATAGAGAACTAGGGAACACATCAAACGCTCAGGTTTTCCTTACTCCACCCCTTTCAGCAGTTCCTGTCATGCACGGACAACCGACTCGCGCTCCTGGAGCAGCGGTTGCACCAACAAACTTCGAGGAGCCGTCGACCAACAGAATATATGTGCTTCATGGAGCACATTCCGGGTTTGAATTATCCAACAGGTCCAGGAAAAAGGGTTTTACAAGATATGAAGATCCAAACGATCTGTGATGAACAGCCGATACAACATGGTCAGGAACGAGGCCCATCCGCATCATTGGTATTTATCAAGAAAGATCTTCAGGGCGTACAACTCCTACACAACGATGGTGGTAACAATTTTTTAGCAGGCTGGGAGGTAAGGAGATATTTAGTAGACATTGGGAGCTCGATGAACATCATTTTTCTCCATGCGTTCCACAACATGCAACTGGAAGAGACAGCGTTGAAGTTATACCACCAACCCTCAGACTCAAATGTCGAAGCGTGGATCTTGTGATCATTCAAAATGGTATCATTATATAAACCTTGTTATCGCGCCATATTGCAAATAGATTTTGTTCATTACTGTCTGACCACAGATTTGATGAATTGGGATTACAATGTATGACAGATGAAGTTTATAGGTGCCATGGCTTTGGCTCTAATGATGCTCGTGATTAGGCAATGTAGCAACAAGTGAGTTCCGGCTTGAAAGTATATGATCATCTAATGTGTTGATTAATCATTCCAATGCATGAGTTTGAAATGGATATATAATGCTTGGAACCAGTTGACTGGTAGATGCGTCAACTGAGTTGGTAGAGGTGTGGCAGATAAAATTACACGTTACAAATTTTAACCCAGCCGGCGGCACGGTGTGGGGAGGGTTAAGGGTTTAAAAAAAATTGTTTGAAATTATATCAAGCCAACATAAGGACCCACCCAAGATCTCCTAGGTTGATCCACATTATGGTACATATCTTTAGGTTAATCCATTCATTGTCGTCTTATAAGATTTTTCATAACTTGGCCAAATAAGTACTATTGAATTTGTATAAAATTGTTAACTATACAAATAGAGCGAGACTATGGAATCAGGTTTTGCAACTAGGATGATGTGATATCATTATAGGAGGTTTTTTTACAACCTTGAGATAGACAAATACTTTGGAGATTTCATCATTATTTCAAGATCATGCCACGTCACCTTGGTTGCAAAACATGATTTCTTAGTATTTTTTATACAAATAAACCATTTCTTTCATCGTGTTTCATTTTAGGAGAAAATGCTCTACAAAAAACATCTTATGTACATGATAATACATAAAAACGGTTACACCTCTAAGCCACACACATGTCATGATTATCTCGAGAAGATACGGACCCCAACATTAGCCCAACGTTGATTCAGCCCAAGCGGTTCTAAGCTCGCTCAATTCAGTCCGTCAGGCAGACCCAAACTCTCACAACATGCTAGGCCGACATGTCTCACAACTATCCTCAATATCCATAAGTTCTACTAAGGCAAGTGTCTCGAGGATCAACTTCGGACCGGCAACTACAGTTGCTTGCTTCTTCCAACTAGGAAGCAAATGCCAAAGTACCTTCCACACTGGGAATTTTCCTTCTATGGATTACTCTTGTATTGGAAACTATCTCCCGCGTATCTAGGAACACAAGGCTAACAAAGAACTTCCCTCATACATCACAACTCATAATTAGATAATGATCTCCACCAAGATCTTCTTTCGAAACTACGCCTACGATGGCTAGGTAGAACTAGGACTCTTTGCACTATAAATAAAACATGAGGTTGGTAAGCTAAGGTACGCTACAAATTTCCTGTTACAGCATTACACCTTCCTCAGATCCCTGTCTGACTTTAGCATCGGATTGCCATCAGCCACCACAACTGTGGTTTGTAGCTCACGAGCGTTATTTGTGTAAAATAGGGAGCGAAAAATGACTGCATCAATTTGACGTCGTCCGTGGGGTCGACAAAGTCCTTAACTTTACACTAAGCGTCGTCTCCCTTCAAAATCCATAGAAATAGTGGCCATTAAGTCACGCAACAATAGAGAACTAGGGAACACATCAAACACTCAGGTTGTCCTTACTCCACCCCTTTCAGCAGTTCCTGTCATGCACGAACAACCGACTCACGCTCCCGGAGCAGCGGCTGCACCAACAAACTTCGAGGAGCCGTCGGCCAACAGAATATATATGCTTCATGGAGCACATTCCGGGTTTGAATTATCCAACAGGTCCAGGAAAAGGGTTCTACAAGATATGAAGATCTAAGCGATACATGACGAACAGCCGATACAACATGGTCAGGAACGAGGCCCATCCGCATCATTGGTATTTATGAAGAAATATCTTCAGGGCATACAACTCCTACACAACGATGGTGGTAACGATTTTTCTAGCAGGCTGGGAGGTAAGGAGATCTTTAGTAGACATTGGGAGCTCGATGAACATCATTTTTCTCCATGCGTTCCACAACATGCAACTGGAAGAGACAGCGTTGAAGTTATACCACCAACCCTCGGACTCAAATGCCGAAGCGTGGATCTTGTGCTGCGACGGATCTTTGATTGGAAAAGCGAGCGGAACGGGGATCACAGTCCACTCCCTCAGCGACTTCACCCTTGAAAAGGCAGTCAGGTTTGGCTTCCCCGCTTAAAAAATGAGGCCAAGTATGAAGCCATCTTGTCAGACCTAAAGTTAGCATTAGGGATCGGTATAGATCGCCTGACAGCTTACAGCGACTCAAAACTGGTAGTCAACAAGGTCAAAGGGAATTTCAACAGCGAAGACTCTTGCATGATAGCTCACCGAGGCAATGTATTTGGCATAATGGGCAGGTTCAAGAGTTGTGAACTCACGAAGGCCCAGAGATGACAACAAAAGAGCTGGCGCACTAGCTAGAGAAACCTCGGCCTCCGACGATGTTTCAAGCGATCACATCGAACATCAAGAATAATCAAGCATCGATGAAAATTAACATAAAGACATTTGCGCTACGAAAACATAATCTAATTGGATGACTCTGATACTAGAATATATAGTAACCGAGGCCCTACCAACCGAAAAGGTTGAAGCAAAAAAACTTAAAAACAAAGCAGCAAGGTACACTTTCATAAACGACAAGTTATACAAGAGATCAATGACAGGGCCCGTACTTCGATGTCTGTCGCTTTCAGAAGCGGGCCAAGTCTTGGGAGCAATCCATATCGATATATGCGGGAATCACTCAAGCGGAAAAACCCTCAACCATAAAGCCTTGATTCTAGGGTACTATTGGCCGAACATGCAGCGAGACGCCAAAGATATCGTCCGCAAGTGCGACAAGTGTCAGAGGTTCACACCATATACCCATATGTCGGCCCTGCCACTGACTTCAATGACTAGTCCATGGCCATTTGTGCAATGGGGAATGAACATTGTTGGACCGCTCCCGACATCGACTGGTAAAAAATTCCTTCTTATGGTCATCGACTACTTCACCAAGTGGGTCGAGGTCGAGCCCCTATCTAAAATTAGGCAAGTACAGATCAAAAAATTCATATGGGCCACAATCGTCTGCAGATTTGGCATCCCCGGAGTTTTGGTTTAGTGACAACAGAATTCAGTTCGAAGGTAGCCAAGGTCAGGGAACTGTGCAAAAGGCTGGGTATCGATCACCACTTCTTTTCACCAGGACACCCCCAGGCCAACGACCAAGCAGAAGTTACCAACCGGACGATTCTAGAAGCCATCAAAAGAAAGTTCGATGCAGCCAAAGGAAAATGGGTTTCAGAGCTACCAGGAATACTCTGGGCATATCGAACAACTAAAAGAGCCTCTACCGGAGAGACACCCTTCACCCTAGCATACGGGTCAGAAGTTATGGTTCCGGTAGAACTCGAGATGCAAACCTTCCGGACAAGAAGAGTTCAAACCAAATGGCAACGACAAGGTGGGAAATTAGGTACTCAGGAAGACTTCGCAGAACAACAAAGAAGTCGGAGAAGGAAAACTAAATCCGAATTGGGAGGGACCTTACAAAGTTGCCAAGGTTAACAAGCCGAGAACATACTGGCTAGAAAACGCAGACGACGAAGGGCTCAAACGACCATGAAACGTAGACTGTAGAACACCTAAAAATATATCATCAATAAAATATTTTGCTTTTACCAAAATTTTCACTGCTGTCTGTTACAACCCTCGACCAGCTCGACTATGGCCAGACTTGAATATCATTCCAAAGCCTAATCTGATTTGCGCATATCACGATGGTTGAGGAAGTGGGAGTCTAATCACCATTTGTCCGCTGATGACGACGACTTGCCAAGGGATGATTGCTCTCAACACAGACAATGATCGCCGAACTTACCAGGTAAGCTTAGTCAGTTCGCGACTGATGACGACGGATTTTGGTGCCCAAAGCCTAATTTGCACCGCGCGGATCATGACAGTTGAGAAAGTGGGAGTCTAGTCAGCGTTTGTCCGCTAATGACAACGACTCGCCAATGGATCATTGCTTTCAACACAGATAATGATCGCCGAACTTACCATGTAAGCTTTCAGTTCGCGATTGGCAATGACGACTTCTGGTGCCCAAAGCCTAATCCGTTCCGTGTGGATCACGACGACTGAGGAAGTGGGAGTCTAGTCAGCGTTTGTCCGCTAATGACGATGACTCGCTAAGGGATCATTGCTCTCAACACAGACAATGATCGACAAACTTATCAGGTAAGCTTAGTCAGTTCGCGGGTGATGACGACGACTTCTGGTTCCCAAAGCCTAATCCGTTCTGTGCGAATCACGATGGCTGAGGAAGAGGGAGTCTAGTCAGCACATGTCCGCTGATGACGACGACTCGCTAAGGGATTATTGCTCTCAACACAGACAATAATCGTCAAACTTACCAGATAAGTTCAGTCAGCTCGCGACTGATGACAATGGTTTCTGGCCAAAACCTAATTCGCTTCGTACGGATCACGACAACTAAGGAAGTGGGAGTCTAGTCAGCGTTTGTCCGCTGATGACGATGACTCACCAATGGATCATTGCTTTCAACACAGACAATGATCGTCGAACTTACTAGGTAAGCTCAGTCAGCTCGTGACTGATGACGACGGCTTCTGATGCCCAAAACCTAATCCGCTCCGCACATATTACGACGGCTGAGGAAGTAGGAGTCTAGTTAGCGTTTGTCCACTGATGAAGACGACTTGCCAAGGGATCATTGCTCTCAACAAGGACAATGATCGCCGAACTTACCAGTTAAGCTCAGTTAGTTCGTGGCTGATAACGATGGCTTCTAGTGATCAAAGCCTAATCCGCTCCGCATAGATCACGACGGATAATGAAGTGGGAGTCTAGTCAGCGCTTGTCCGATGATGACGATGACTCGCCAATGGATCATTGCTCTCAACACAGATAATGATCATCGAACTTACCAGGTAAGCTTAGTCAGTTCGTGATTGATGACGACGGCTTCTGGTGTCGAAATTTTAATCCGCTCCGCGCGGACCACTACGATTGAGAAAGTGGAAGTCTAGTTAGCGCTTGTCCGCTAATGACGACGATTTGCCAATGGATCATTGCTCTCAACACGGACAATGAGATAAGCTTAGCCAGTTCGCAACTGATGACGACCGCTAATCCGCTCCGCAAGTCACAATGGCCAAAGGAATATGAGCAGAAGTCATTGCTAGTCCGCCAACACTGAGGGAGTCATTACAGACAATGACCGAGGTAGCCTAGTCAACCCCTGACCAACAATGATTTTTGTTGGTTAAACCCTAATCTGTCGTAGGAGCATCCCATAACAGCAACTACAGTTGACCAGTCAGACAAACATGGTAAGCCTCAAGCAGCTTACCTTGGGGACAAGACACATCTCGGGCGATTCATCCCCCAGCTAAACTCTTCACAACATACCCACCATCGGACATGATTACACAGCAATGACCCTAAGTTGTTCACAACACAAAGCGGTCAAACTCTCTATCGCAGACAGACCAACCAACGTTGTATTGACTCAACCAACCTATGCCAAAGCAAGACGACAAGGCAAAATGAAAAGCATGCAATAGAGACGACAAACGCGAAACGGATTTCATTAATGATCAAAATGAAAAGGGGCAATGGCATGACAACTCAACGGTTGGAGCTTGGCAGATGGTACCACTTAGTCTTGGGTTCGAACCCAGCTTGTGGCATCTTTATCAGTTTATGGTGTGTTGACCAGTTTTGGTCTTTAATGGGTTCTGGGATCCTATAAAAACCCTGCTCACCTTCCAAAAAAAATGAAAAGAGATACAGGCACACCAAGTTTACTCCTTATCAGGAAAATGTACAAAAAGGGAAGAGCTAAGCTTAGTGGAAAAATGGAGTAGGAGTTGCATCCACACGCTCCTCGGCCTGAATGTCAAAGCCTAAACTTTCTTCCTCGCCTGATGATGCAGAGGTAACAGACAAGTCTACATACAACATCTTCTTATAGCGGCCGAGATCCCACTTCGGATGCTCCTCCTTCATCAGCGCCAGCAGCTCCAGTCGGCCATGTACAACCCAGCGGAACTCACATTTGCCTTGTTTCTGAAGAAATTCTTCCTCTCGCACATTCGCATGAACAAGTTCACGCTCCAACAGCTCTAATTTTCTAGTCGGCGTGGCGACCTGAGACTGCTCTATGGCCAAAATGTTCTTCACAGCACTAAGCTCATGCCACTCCAATTCAAGTTGGTCATCTGTCTTCCTCACCACTCGAGCGTAGAACTCCAAATCGGATTCCAATCGTTGCTTCTCAGCAGCGCAGTCGGCTTCCTTCGAAGCACTCTCTTCAGCAAGAAACCACAGTTCAGAACACACCTTAGCCACAGCTTCCTGCACAACCTCGATTTCTTGGCAGATTAGGCTTAACTCTTGCTTAAGTTCGTCTATCTCTGACACTGCCTCCGATAGATCACGTTCAAGGTCCTCCAAAGGAGCTCTCTGAGTCTCAGCGATCACGGCTGACTGATTTAGCCTCTGCTCCTCGTTCCGCTTTTTTCAGCTGTTCAATTTCATAGAGCGCAACAGAATACAACGTCTACATGTGCAAGAAGACACGACCTAAGGTGTATACCCTTTTGCGAGCCGCCTCGACATTCGTCCCAGTAAAGACCATGTGGCTCAAGTGAGACATACCCAGCATAAGGTACTTTAAACCTTTGTCCATACACCCTTCTAGCGTATCCTCCTAGGGCTTTGGAACACAATCCATCAGCCAGCTATGACGCCTGCTTATATGCTTCCTTGAAGCATACCCCACGTCAACCTCTTGGTGCCAGACCTGTGAACTCATCTTCACCAAGTTCGATGCAAACATGCTCATTCGTGCACCCAGATGAAGCTTCTCCGGATCAGGAATCACGCCAGCGCCACCCTTCACGGTTGCCACCGTCCTCAAGCTCTCCTCCGTAGACTTCCCCTTCTCACTAATAGCCGACCCTTTATTGCGAGACGACTCAACGGGGTCCGGAGGTAGAGAATGAAGCGAATTATCCAAATAACCCTCTAACACTTCTAGCTATAGCCTAGAACGAGGCAGTGAGCAACTCAGACTACAGGAGACATGCCCAGTGTCACAGCCACTCTCAGGCGAAGCAACAATGAGGCAATCAGATTCTACAGCCTCAGGCGAATCTTCATGGATCCTTCTACCGGAATGGTCACACGCGAATCAGCATTAGCAGAAGCTTCCATTGCAACCCGCACTAGACACTCATTCAGAGCTTCGACTTGCGCGTCACTAAGGTTCGACATGTCTACAACTCCTGCAAACTACTCTTTCTCCAATCCGAAAACATCAGTATCCGCCCCAAGAGGCCTAGCAGACTCGCATTCTTCTCCCATGGAGCGGCTTGTGCCGAATACGACCCAGTCCTCACACGAGAAGACTTCCTCACAAAGGAGACAAACATTTTAGAGGGCTCCTCCGCATCAAACATAACAAGAGCTCTGGCCCCAACAGCCTTCCTCTTCCTTAAGGGGCCTCATCTTCAAACTTAATTTGTGATGTTCGGTACAGAGTAGGGGAAACGTGCCAGTTGTCCCACAACCTAATACAGAGGAAGTTGAAAACTTTTATGACATCGACCACGTTCCTCTTGGTAAGAGATAGAATGTCTCTATGGTATTTTACTCCGACAAGGTAAGAGGAGTGGTAGGAAACCTTCCTGCGAAGAAACAAAAATGACGATTAGTCAGCCTGCTATCAAGCATATCAAAGTCACAAAAAGAGGGTTGGACTTATGAAGCCGCCTGAACTATCGCTCGAGCGGACGGACCTTGCATCGAAAATACTTCGAATTTACGGGAGCCAAGAAGCAATACTTTTGCCAGAACTTGAAGTCATCAAGCAAATTAACGAAGCAAATCGGCAATGTCATCTTACAGACAATATTACTATTCAGCCAAGGAGAAGTCAGCAACTGAATTTCCCGCGGAGTCACGTTGACATCGACTTTCTTAGCACTGAGCAGAATCATGAAAATGATCCTATATCCATTAGGTCCTAGCTGTGCCAGAGGAATCCCTAGAAGATTCAGGAACTCCCAAATCATGTCCAGTACTGGAAAGCATACTCCAGTTTGAAGCATCCCACAATGCAAGCAGATGAAATCGGCCGGAGGAGACATTGGCATTTGGTTACCATACAATGGTAGATCCTCAGGGACTTCAAACTTCATACGGATTTCAGCAAGGTCGGGCTCAGACAACAGTTTGTCTTTGAAAAACTCCAAGCCCTTGGTCAAGATTGCATTGTCAATAAAGTTTTGTTGAGTCATGAAGAAGATGAACAATCTTTTCTAATCAGAGCGATATCTTCGAAAGCAAATAAAGTAGAATAGTCAGGTTCTACACTGCGGATGACCTAATTAGAGGGTGGGTTCCCGCCTCTTTTTTGCTGAACCAATGCACGTTCAATTAATGCAACGCGCGGCTCAAGCAACAATTCAGACTCAATCATCATGAGCGGCGCACCCCTTCAAGAGATGACTTAGCGAACCGATGTGACTGCCCACTAACTCGGGAGGAGTAGCTGATGATACATAAAAATGGTCACACCTCTGAGCCCACACACGTGTCATGATGATCTCGAGGAGATACAGACCTTAGCATCAGCCCAACGTCGATCCGTCCCAATTCAGTCCACCACATGGACCCGAATTCTCACAGCATGCTAAGCCCACACGTTTCGCAACTATCCTCATTACCCATAGTTCCAACTAAGGAAAGTATCTCAAGGATTAGCTTTGGACGGGCAACTACAACTGTTATCTGCTTCCAACTAGGAGGCAAAAACTAGAGTACTTTCCACACTGGGAATCTTCATTCTACGGATTGCTCTCGCATTGGGAACTATCTCTCGCGTATCTAGGAGCACAAGGCTAAGAAAGAACTTTCCTTATACACCATGACTCCTAATTAGAGAAGGATCTCCACAAAGATTTCATTCCTAAACTACGCGTACGATGGTTTGGTAAAACCAGGACTCCTTGCACTATAAATAAGATATGAGGTTGGTAAGCTAATGTACACTACAAATTTTCTGTTACAACATTACACATTCCTCAGATATTTATCTGACTTTAGCATCGAAGTGTCATCGACCACCACAACAGTGGTCCATGGCTCACGTATGATACTTATGCAGATCAACAGAAACTGGGGCAAAGCATGAAGCAAAAAACGATTGCAACAATATACCTTTTGCCCTGACCTATAAAAAGAAAAAGCGAATGGAATGCTCGATACCAAAACCTCCAACATTCGAGGCAACAAATTTTTATATATATTTTTTTTTCAGCGAAAGAATGCTCCATATAGGTTATGACCATTAACTAGATCCAAAAAAATCTTCATCACCATCATTTGCGAAGATAATTAATCCATTCTAGTAATGAATCTATGCATTTATAGACCTAAACCGCGAAAATAAATTATAAACACATGCAATGCACATGCATTAGCACTTGTATTATAATAATAGACCATCACTATTATAACAGATTAAGTTAATAGATAATTAATTATCAGATTGAGACAGATTAGTCTCAGTCAAACCTTGGTCAAAGAAAATAGGCCGTAGTGGGGTCCACAAAAATATGCGCCGAAAGGTGCGAAATCAAAAAGGATATTTAAAAAAAAAAAAATTCAAATTAAAGCACGAGAAAAAGACCTCCCAAAAAGAAAAAGTTGATAAAACAAAAAACAGAGCAAAACGAGGGTTTTTTTTATTTGTTTATTTTTCTATGGATATACTTTCTTTGACGGGGAATTCTAAATGTCGAGGAAATGAGCGAGGAAACCAGCGAGGGGAGTGAGGCGGAGGGAGGGGAACCATTCCCTCCCCTCGGGATGCATGCAAAAAATTCAATGCGCGTATCCCGAAGGGAAGGAATGGTTCCCCTCCCTCCACCTCACTCCCCTCGCTGGTTTCCTCGCTCATTTCCTCGCCATCTAGCTTTACTCTTCTTTGACATTGTTAAAGAGAGAAAAATGACCTTGTAGTGTATGTGTCATGGATTCTCGTATTCTTTCAACATCTCATTTTACGTACTTTGCCAACATTTTGTTTTCTTGTCTTCTGGCTGATTGCATAAGCATGGAGAAAAGTGAAACATATTTGGGTGTAAAGTTGTGAAAATATGGAAAATAGCTAGCTAGCCAACTCATTTGAGGGATATAAATTAATCCACATTGAAATCAGAACGGATAATTCTTTCATTAGTTTTACACTTTTACACTAACTCGTTTGGTCAAAACTTGTAGCAGATACTGGGTTGGTGTGAAGCTCTGTCAACACGAACTAGGTTTTCTATGTTTTTGAACAAAATTTTTTCTTGATTCGAATTGATGAGGTTGAAATTACAATTCTCTAATATGCTTCGAGAAAGTACGTTCGGATCTTAGCAAATCTAGCTAGCACATATTAGCTTAATGTAGCAGATAATAAATCTAGCAGAGCCACTCCTCCAAAATTCCAGACAAGAGTACCACTAGATACTAAATGTCATTGGTACAATATACCCTTTACAAACAAGTAATACACACCATCTGCAAATCACAAACCCCATACTCAAAAAAAAATGTAATGAATGAATTGTTTGCAGTGAATAGTGATGAATAATAAATGTCTCATGTACTCAGTAATGTACTTGTAATGGGAGTCACATATACTTCACACTTGAACAAAAATGACAAAATACAAATCTAAATGTAATACAGAGTATTTTGGATCAAGAACCCCACAATTAAGACTAAGCTCTGTTTGCTTTACAAAGATGTCTCATTTCTTCTTCAACTTTGGCCAGAAAAGAAGAGAAAGCAAATCAAACATTCAAAACTAGAACCAACAAAGTTGGAAAAGACTTTCACATTGATACTAGAAAACATAGATGGCAAAAGTGGATTACGTTTATATCCCATATGAATCATGTCAGTGACGTTACAAAAGAGAAAGCAAAAATAAAGCAAGAAAAGGAACATAACAAGTACTTAAATCTCAGTTAGTCTGTCAACACTGTTTCTGTGAATTACAATGTCAGTGTCTTCTTTTCTCCCTCTCTCAAAATGTTCCAAAATTTTTCCTCCGTTACATCATATCACCACTAAACACACTCCCTTCTGATCAGATTCTGATCTACTAGTAGTGAGGAGGATCAATCATTCCATATTGTATACGGGTGTCTGAAACACTGAAATATTTGGCTTTGCAGACTGAAATCCATGATAAGATTGTGCAACCCAGTTTCCATAACTAGGACTACTGTTGCTCTGGTCATAACTGTTACTTGACAGACTCATTGGTGTACCAAAAGGGATCAAACCACTCTGTTGGTGCTGTTGCATATATGCACCGTTATTGCTGCCAGAGAACTCCATGTTTAGGTTTGTGAGACCATGAAAAGGAGGAAACCCATTTGTTCCAACTGTTTGATACATTGAGGAGTTGTTCTTGTTATTAGTGTCATTGCTTTGGAACCCATGCAGAGACCAGTACTGATCTAGTGATGGGTCTTGCTTAATGGGCATTGCAAAGTTGAGTGTGGTTGATGAGGATGAGGGTTGTGATGTTAATGACACTGAGGTCACCGATGAGAGGTCAGATCGACTACCATCTGAATTACTCTTGTTATCAGAATGTGAATCAGATGAAGCTATCTGCTTCGGTTTACCAGCAATTCCTCCTATGGGGAGATTGTTGTTGGCAATGCTCTTGACGTCGTATCTGCTCATGTCAAAGTTTGTCACAGCATTTAGCCCTCGGAACTTGATCGCTGCAATGTCATAGGCCTCTGCTGCTTCCTCTTGTGTGCCTGTTATACAACAAAAGATTTTAAGTACAATAACGAACATTTCCAGTTCATACAACACTTTCAACTTTACTGAAAAATTCATGAAACAAAAACAAAGACTGAAAAACTTACTGAAAGTTCCTAGGTAAAGATCTTTGTTGCCTGCAACTCTACCAATTCTTGCTTGCCATCTACCATGTTGATGGTGTCTAAAACAATTCCAAAAAAAAAATTAGATATTCGATCGTAGACATTACTAAGTCATGGGCTTATTTGCTCATTGGATCAAATGTAAAACTAACCTTGTGACACCTCTGTAGATTGAAGCACCCCTAGAGAACCCACTACTTTTTCTACAATTAGTCCACAAACATTTATATAAATTAATCACTACTCAAATATTATATTAACAAAACTTTACCACATTAATCTATGAAAAAAAAATTCAAAAATACCTTCTAAGTGAAGCAACAAATTCCTGCCTTGACATGTTCTTCATCTCCTCAAGTTCCTTTTCATAGTTAAGAACCTTTCACATATCACAAATGAAATGTTTCAGATGTAAAACCAAAAATAAATAACCAAAGGATCTAATGAAAAAAATGCCAACACGACACCGGAATCTGACCCACTCACCGGAAAATTGGTAGTGGTAGTCGGACCCCAGTACTTGAGAGCCGCGAGATCATAAGCTCTAGCCGCTTTATCTTCCTTATCATAACCACCTGTCAATATCCCACACATGAATGTCAGATAACTAATCTCACACCCGACGCACACAATCACAAATCTCTTCATTCATTTAAGAAAACGATATTTAAAATAAATAAAAAACTCACCCAAATACACTGTTCCAGAGGGGCAATTTCGTCCATAAAAATAATCAGCCATTTCATGCAGGCACACAGAGAAGCAACAGAGAGCAAGTTAGACAAAACTCCATTTAATGCGCATGATAGTGAGAATCTCTCGGCAAAAAAACTAACGTGCGCTAGCTGGGTACAACCATGCCGTGATCCTGCTCACATTCTAGAAACAAAAATTCTAGAAATAGTGCAGTTGATAGCCGCCGCATACCAGCAGCGCACGTTAGCAAAACAGTACATAATTTTTCTATATTGTTACCTTGTCGGCCTTTCCGACTTTGCCCTTCCCTTCTGCAACTATTGTCCCAGAGATGAGCTTCGTATCTCCCAGTCCATCTGTGCCTATTTATCATACACACCCATGGCGCACATTAGCACACAACCCAGACCAACATTGTAATTTGATAATTAGAGATAAGTCCTTCAATTTAACCAAAATTACCTAGTGACCCCTCGGTAAATCGAAGTTCGCTGTCCGAAAGTTTCGACGGCTTTCTTGGCAGAAGGGGAATCGACCTGAGTCACCACCGGCACAACTGCCATGGTGTCAGCCTTGGCGGCGGTGGTAATATGATCGGTTAGAGAAGAGTAGCCGTGGAGGAAGCTAGCAGCAATGGATTTGAGCTCAGATTCTCCACCTCCCATGGCGGAGCCGTACATCCCATTTACAACTACGTCAGATTGCTGAGTGGTGTCCGAAAACTGACCCACGGACATGGACCCACAGCCAAGGAAGTTCTCGAGCTTGGGCCCAACACTACTTAACATGGAGAGATCCAGCCCACCAGTAGTTCCACCACCACCACTGCTAACATCTTGGGGTTGATGATGAGTGGAAGTGTTGTAAGAGTCGAAGAGGGAGAGAGATGGGTCTTGGTTTTGGTGGTGGTGCTGAGGATTCGAATTCGAGAGGGTGAAAGCAAGCCAGTTTTGTGAAGAATCCATCGGAGGGGTAGTTTTGGGAAATGTAGAAAGTAAGAGAAGTGGAGACACAGATATAGAGGTGGAAGAAGGGAGGTGAAGCGAGAGAGAGACTACTCCGTGCACAGTAGTCGAGGCAAAGTAAATAAAATGTTTATATTACGATGACTTGTTGTGGAATGAGTATCTCGAGGATGACGAGAGTGAAGATGGGAGGGATGAGCGGTTTGTTTTGAAATTGATTTGGGCTTCTCTCTCTAGGACTTATTTGACCGACTGAATATGAGTGTACAGAGAAAGTGACCGGATGAGAGAGAAAGTGTTAAGGGTAGAGAGAGAAATTAGGGGATGAGAGAGAAAGAGAAGGAGGGTGTGTTTGGAGGTGGGAGCAGAGGGAGGAATAATGAAGGTGAGAAGGGTGACAGAGTGACACGTGGCAGAGATGTATTGTTGGTTCAAACGGTGAAGGGATGGGATCAAATTGAAATTAAATTATTAGATTTAGAGCGATCCTATCTGACGGTTTGTCGTAGGACGCCAAACAAAATTTAGGAAATGTAGGTTTGGATCCCTTGCCTGATTACAGCTAGGTAAATCTAAGTTAATTTCTCCCCTAAAATGCATAGTTAATTCATTTTTTTTGTTCTTAATTAATATTTATATTACACTTTTTCTACCGGTCAACGTTCTTTTGACTGTCAAGGTACATGCTAATTTTATAAAAATTATATTTTACTTCCCAAAATATTCTTTAATGATCTGATGGCTGAGATTCAAACTTTCACTAAGACGTTGAGATATTATGTCAACTCTTCATTCACTACCACTGTTTTCACTTCACCATCAATAACTCTCACCTCTGCTTCTACTATTACATCTATATGTTATTTCACGTTATTAAATATTCAAACATCAATAAGTGAAAAACTTGAATTGCAACCAATTTTCATCATCTGTTAGGTCAAATTGAAATTAAATGATTAGATTTAGGGCGAACCTATCTGACGGTTTGTCGTAGGACGCCAAACAAAATTTAGGAAAGGTAGCTTTGGATCCCTTGCCTGATTACAGCTAGGTAAATCAAGTTTAAATTTCTTTGAAATTTATTGGGTTGTTAATTGTAATTTTTCTCCTAAAATGTATAGTTAATTCATTTTGTTCTTAATTAACATTTATATTACACTTTTCCTACTGGTCAATGTGCTTTGACTGTCAAGGCACGTGCTAACTTCAAAAAAGTCATATTTTACTTCTCAAAATATTTTTTAATGATCTGAAGGCGAATATTCAAACTTTCACTAAGACGTTGAGATAATCTGTCAACTCTTCATTCACTACCGCTGTCTCCACTTCACCACCAATAACTTTCACTTCTGCTTCTACTATTACATCTACATATTATTTCACGGTAGATTAAAGATTCAAATATCAATAAGTGGAAACTTGAATTGCAACCCATTTTCATCATCTGTTAGGTCAGTTTTGTTGCAGTAGGCAAAGTTACATTCAAATTTATTTTAAAGGGTTAAGTTTTCGCCAGTAATTTATTTTAAGGGATTAAGTTACTGTTAATTGATTTTCTTACATATCTCATGGTGTCGCAAACACAATTAAACAAGTGAATAGTAGGTTTGAAGTAGACAATTTTTTTAAGGAGTAGATGTAAATTCATTTGATGTTTATTGAATGTTTTTGCAACAAAGTTTGACATAACACATTGTAATCAAATGCCTTAACATCTTTGCAAAAACCTGATATAACACAATACAATTCAAATGGCACAACATCCTACATGCCATATAGAAGAACTGATTTTATTGATGATAACATGTTCACAGTCATTACTACATGGCGCAAGTTAAGTTTCTGATCTGGATTTTGGCGAGTCAGCCATTGGTCGTGTTGCCCCTACTGGTAAGCATACTATATTGTTTTGCAAAATTTTTGAAGTGTTCATCTTATTCGTTCTCATTAATGTTCTTTTACTATTGTTATTTTGTTTTACTGCATGGATGCTCACCACCACTTGCAACTGTTATTTTTTATGTCCAAAATTTTTTCTTGATGCAGTAGGCAAACTAATGTCTAATAAAATGAATTAATTATGAATAATTTTGTTTGTCTTTTGACTCCTTTGATAGGGTTGAGGTGGATCGTTTTCTTGAGAGCTTATGGAAAGATCATTGGTGACTATGGATTGCAGGAGAGGGTTGATATCCAGACAGGAATAAGACTGATTCTTAAACACACCTATAATTCATACTTGCACTCCAGTTTGATGACTCAAATGCTCTTCCACTCGTCGATGTTGTAAACACACCAATGCCTCCCTTGAGTTCTTTTTTAGTGGAGAAATTGTGTCTTATAATCCAGCAAACACTGCATTTTTTGATATACAAAGATTCGAGGAGTTGTTCATGCCTATTATCTCTACAAATCGAACAAGGGTCTTTTGCATGTTATGAACTTTTATTACTCTTTCAATCTGGGAACAATTTTTCTTTGCTTTTGACCAGCTAGTTCTACATATTATCTCTACAATTTTTCGGGATGAGTCGCCTTCAACAAGTTCGGTAACTGCCCAAAGAGAAAAGTGAGCCTTAATTAAAGATGACTTCAATTGAAGTAACTAATGAACCAGAAACTCGGAAATTCATTCTATTGAATCCAAAGACAAGAAAGCAACGAAAAACAACCGTAGACACCGTACCAATTGGCCCAAGATAGAGGTTACGATGCCCCAAAATAGAGGATTTGATTCTGATGTACAAGTTGCAACTCTGTATCACTGAATATCACAAGTTTTGACAGATAAATAGTAAAACCTAGCCAACCTTGCAATGATAAGCATTAAAGCATGTTCCACACTACCTACTGATGAGAAGTTATAATCATGGAATCAAGTCACTCATCGCAATCAAATAACTATATGACTACTTCATAGCCTGATCTGATACTTTTTTTTTTTTTTTGAAAGGCAAGCGTGCCGCCGGTGGGTATAGAACCCAAGACGTGGGGGTTAAACCACCACAGCCTTAACCATCCACCACAGCCTGATCTGATACATCTTAAGCTTTCAAATCTCGATAGTGAAAATAAATAACAGCTGATATCAAGAAATAGATATATTTCATTGAAGCTTGTCTATTAATATTATCAATCAGTATGAAGGGTTTTAAAGCAAGCTATAATCAACAATTCTAAGAAAAAGCAAGCAGAGGAATTGGTCATCCGTTGACAGATTTATGCATGGCACTCCCAAAACTGGACAAGCTCGAAGCAATCGACGAGAAGAATCCTCCACCTTGCTTCTGATCTTTCAACCCCATCTTTCGACAACCACGCTCGCTTCCTCTCTCTGTCTCCCAAAAAAAAAACTTAAGAATTTGACAAAACGATCGATGAATTACAATACGAGAGATCGTCCAAAAACCCTAGTGAGCGAGCGTGAATTGGGGGCAAAGCAATAAGAGAAAAACGAGGTGAGATTTGAGTTTGGATATGAGAATGTCAAAGAGGACGAAGGATTTGAGACCTGCGATGTAGGTTTTGGAGTCGAAGTTTTCTTGTAGGAATGAGTCCTTCTTGAATCAGAGCGGTTGTGAGTTGATTGGGTCCGAGGAGATCCACCATTGTTGATTGGTTTTGGAGTGAGTGAGTGAGTCCTTAATTGTGAGTTGGTTCAGTATGGAGATCTTGGGTCATCTTCGTCTTCTTTGTTTAATTGAGAAGTAAACGATTGGAATGAAATGTGCATCTGTGTCATACCTTTCTTGGCATCAAGTAGTCACCAAAGTATGTCCCCATCGGACTCCACTCTATCTCAGATCCAAAGAGGTGCTCCGCCGGTAAACAAGGCGATTCACGGTCAGCTGCCACCGTTGACCCTTTCGGTGCTTGCACTGATCACCATAGTTGTTGCTTCGTCCTCAATGTCGCTGGATTTTGCTACACAATGTCAACCTGGTTCATTCAATGCATCCTTTTCTGGGGGCTATAAAAGATATTTTCTTCCCCTTCTTCATTTTGGTAGCCCCCTTCTTCATTTGGGTTCGAAATCAGAGAGTGAAAATAGAGATAGAGAGAGAGAGAGGAGAAACGAACCAGAGAGAATGAAGACGAAGGGAATTTTCCTCTACCCAAATTTATTTTTAAACAAATATGAATTGTATGCATTTAGAATTATGTGGGCATAGTATGAATGGTTTCAAAATTTGAAGAACATGACTCAAACCGTTTAAATTTAATGATCCGATCTTTTTCGAATTCTCTCATTTTGAAAATTGAAACTAAATCGTTTAGAACAGTTCAATTTCTACGATTCCAAATGGTTCTTGCATGTATTTTCTACTCGATTATGTATCAAAATGAATGATGCTAAAATCATGAACAAACCAACAGCTTGCTTCCGATCCATGGCACAATTCATCAATCATTTGAAGAAAAAGCTCATGAATTATGTCTTGAAAATGTGAAAGAAACCTAAAAATGAGGATCATCAATCATGAAATTATATGATTTCTTTACGTATTAAAAAAAACTCGATGGAGCTGTATGGCCACCATAATATAAGTATGGCAGAGTGTACCTTACCTTTGTGGTATATGGCACCCACATGGTGTATAATACGTACACTTACATGCACATGGTGACTCATATAAACATCTATCTCATCCCCCTAACATGCAATTTCACACGTGTCGGCCGGGTGAAGGAGGACCCACTTGAAGACTTGAAATTAGGGGTGGGCACGGGACGAGATAGACCCATCCCATTCATACGGGATCGGGACGGGATGGAAAAATCCCATCTCGATCTCGTCCCATCCCAAACGGGTTCGGAACGGGACCAGCTATAGACTAATATCAAGTAGTTGCAGATATAGACTAATATCAATTACACTGATTTCAACTTCTTTTTTTTCTTCATTTTTCCTTAGTTTCCTAGTTGGTTTATTTGTTCTCATGTAAAAATATTATTAAGTTTTATTTGTTATAAAGAAGTGAGTATTCTTGCCCAAATTAGAATAAACTATGTAGCCTCCATTTGCTTATTTTAAAAATGGCGTTTCATATGAGATACAAACTACCTTCCAAAAATGTGAAATGCATTATAATACAGTAGCTGAGATTCTCTTCTATTGGATTGAATCCAACTATGTGACAGTTTAAACAATGGTTGGCAAGTTTAACCTATTGAGTCCATCGCCGTCACAGCTTCATAATGGGAAGAAATTGTCTCCGCTGCTGCAACACTTTGTTCACTGTGCTCCATACCTCTAAAACCAAAACAGATGTTTCCATACATATCAAATAGGTGAGCAAGACGTCCTTAGTGCCATACATCCAATAATATGGATTAAACAGCGAGTTAAAGATCATTTAATCACTCGTTTCTGGAGAAAAAAATGTTGATGAGGGCACAATATCAATAAGTTGCAGATATAGACTAATATCAATTACACTGATTTCAACTTCTTTTTTTTCTTCATTTTTCCTTAGTTTCCTAGTTGTTTTATTTGTTCTCATGTAAAAATATTAATAATAAATATTGAAAAATTAGTTCGGGATTGGTGGGATTGAAAATCTTCATCCCATCCCATTCTAGATCGGGTCGGGACCAGATCGGGATGAAATTATTCAATTCCATTAGGACCCGAAAAAATCGGGACGAGACGAGATTGGGATCGAGGGATGGGATGCCCACCCCTACTTGAAATTGCATGATTTGATTCTTCTATTTGTGATGACTCCTTGCTAGCTCTAGCAGAATATTTAGATTTTCATGGTCCCCAAAGATTCGAAATCACTAACCAATCTAAGATTGTATTTTGTATCCCTATGTTTAATACCTCATCTGGATCGTGCAGGGTTGGAATCTTAAACTTGTAATTTCATCTGTCACAAGTCTATCACTTGATTGTTATTCCACATGTCTTATCAATATTAAGTTATTAGAAATGTCATTTAATGCTAGCTCAGCCGATGAAACTTGTGGTACCTCTCAAACACATTGTGATGATACATCAAAATAAAACGATCATCACGGTCGTACACGTGGTGTAGAGTCCCATCACGAGAATATAACGCTTAACCTATTGGGCCAGTTCATAAAGCCTAAGAAGAGTAGAGTCGATTGTAGAGGCCCAGATAAGGCCCGCCATCGAAAAGACATAAATAAAGTCCAAATCCAGGCCCAACATGAATTTTCTCATAAAGAAGATAAATGTTACACACAAAAAAGAGTTGTGGAGGGAGTTACGCCTCCACTGACGCATATCCATTAAGAAGAAGACTGTTATGAGAAACATCTCATTCCGTTGTGCCTCACATGCTTAAGTCACGCATAGAATTAACCGCGACCATTATAAAAGGTGAAGGGAACATTCGACACATGTATGCAACTTTAACTGAGTTTTGTCCAAATTTACTTCCTTATTCCAACAGAGTTGTTAACTTAAGCATCGGAATGCCTTCGGCTACCAAAAAAGTGGTCATTGACAGTCTATCAATTGTTTTGTAGGTCAAACTCACAGAAGGACGATTTTTTTACTCATCAGTTTGGCGTCGTCTATGGAAAACGATGAGTTTCCTTTCAAAAATAAGATTCAATGTAACAAAGCTCACACAATTTGATAAAATATCAATGGAATACTTGTTGCGGGTTTAACCGGCCTAAATAAATAGGTTAATTTAACCACTTGTAATAACCGCAAGTGCACGGTGTCTAATTGGTAGACAACGGCAAGTACGGGTCGATCCCACGAGGAAAGCGGATGCAATTGAATTTAATAATTTAATTAAACTAATTTGGAGGAAATGGGGTTACAATATTTTTAAAACTAAACTAAAAATAAATTAAAAATAAGAAAAATAAAATAAAAGAAAAGATGGATGTTGTGGGGTTTGGACTCACCGATGAGTTAGCAAAAATATTTAAATCTAAATTACTAAAATTATAAACGAGAAGCTTTAGGGATGAGGATCCCTTTCTTACACCGAAGATGTGATCATTAAAATTCAATTCCATCCATTTTCAGTTTCTGTCAAACATGAACAATTTATTTCAAGCAAATACACTTTTACCAAGCATTAAGTGTCTTTTTAAGGCACACTTAATCAAAGTCTAAGCTTAATACTTTTTAGCACATGCTTTGAATATTGATAAAATGTTAATTTAACTACCGAGCATATCAATTTTTTAATCGAACATGAAAGGTGAAAGCAATTTATCAATTTTCAGAAATAAATTGTTTATCAATTAAGCATTTAAGTTAGTAAAATAAATTATGCAACCCTTTTGGTTTGTCGCAAACTCGATGTGGTGGTTCTAAGCAGATCGGCAGGTGGTTCGAACACAAATCCCGAGAAAAAACTGCAGATGCACTGTGGCTGCTCAGAGAGAAATCAAGGGTGCCAATAACCAAAATTGATTTTTTAATCAATCTCCAGCCAGAACAGTTTTGCGCCTCAGCTCCGCCGCTGCTGCTTCGCTCCTTGCGAGCTTCCTCTTCTCCCGACCGGCTCCGGAACCTATACAAGAGAGAGAGTGATGGAAGAATAAAGAGATGGATGCGATGAGAACAAAAAAAAAAAGCGAGAAATGGAAGCGATGACTGCCCTGTTTCTGCTCCTATGGCAATGGTGATGCTGGGGTGATGCGCTGCTTGCGATGGTGACCGTGAGAAAGGGAGACAGGAAGGAGGGCCGAGAGATGGCGGTGATGGTGAAGCTCAGTGGTGTGGCGGTCTGTCTGGATGTTGCTCCCTCTGTTTCATAGTGGTAGCTCTGTTTTGTGGCGGTGCTCAGTGGTTATGGCGTTGACAGGGATGGTGGCGGAGGAACAGATGGTGAATGATGGTGGATGATGGATGATGGAACAGGGAGAGGGAAAGGGAGATGGTGTCGGCTGTGGGTGTGCGAAACATGGTGAGGTGAAGTCTAATGGTGGTGGGGGCTGTGGTTGTTGGACGATGGCGAGGTGAAGTGAAAACTGATGTGAAACAGGGTTGTCACGCCCCTGTTTCGGTGGATGATGGTGGTGCTCGGTGGCGAGGTGAAAGCCGACGTGAAATAGGGTTGTCACGCCCCTGTTTCGTGGTGGTGGTGGTGCTCGGGTGATGGTGGTGGCTCTGTGGTTGTTGGACGGCAGATGTATTGTCCAGAGAGGGAGTGAGAGATGGATGACGATGGGTGTGATGAAAATCACTTTGTGAATGAATAGGGTTTGATTTTAGCTATTGAGACTTGATTCCCTTCTCCTCCCCCCCTTTCTCATCCATTCTCTATTGTATTTATAGATAATGAAGAAAATGAATAGAGATGAGATAAAGGGATGATTCATGGAGTGAATCAAGGTAAAATCAAATTGGATATGGGATAATTGGGAGAATATTCTTTGAGTTTGCTTGAGCTTGGCATTGGGTTTGGGTTTATAGGTTAGGTTTTGGGTTTAAGGATTTAGATATGTGATCCTCTACTTTGTACTACCGCTAGAATCGACCAACTGTCATTCCTTAAATTGTCGCCTTAATACGATTTCATCGTTCACGCTCAAATTCCTACAAAGACATGAAAACGAAATAATTACTATAAAATATAATAATCGAAACACTAACATATATAAATTAAGGGATATATTATGTAATAATTATGTGAATATCAATACTCCACAAATCCTCAATCTGGCGATGAACGATATGATGTGCTGCCTAATATTGATCCGGTAACAACCGTCGAAACGACCGTACCTGCTAGAAAAAAGCTCCAACAAGTAACGGTGTCAACGTCTCTGACATCTGGAGGAATCCCCTCGAATCTCTAAGTAGGGATGTTTATGGCTCAGATGAACCAAGTAATCGAGATGGTAAACATAATCATCTGAGACCTGAAGAACAACAAATTTCGAGAAGAAATCACCCAGCTTAAGAGACAACAAACTAACAATAGTTTTAGATGCAATCAAGGGAAGTTCGAAAATCTACAACCGAAAAAGCCCAAATACGAGAAATCGTTCTCGACTTTGATAGCGATTCGGAACAAGATTATTGAAGCTATGGAAGTAAGGGAAGATGTCAAATGGCCATCGACACCGGCAACTCATCCAACCTCTTATACCTGATAGTTTTCGAAGGATGGGGTTCACCAATGAGACTCTCTCACCTAGCGATCAATCTATGGTAGGTTTTAGTAGGGAACAATATCACCCGCTGGGAATGATTCAACTACCGATTGAAACAGGAGAGCCAGAGAAGCAACGAGTATTGTTGATAGACTTTATCATCGTCGATGCTCCTACTACGTACAACATGCTACTCGAGAGACCCTGGATATACAAGATGGGCACAGTCTCCTCCACTATGCACCAATGCTTGAAGTACCATACCGAGAATGGTATCAAAAGGATCAAAGGAGATTAACCAGCGGCCCGAGAGTGTCATTTTGTAGCAATAAAGACTCCCCACAAATAACAATTACTGCAACGACTGGAAGAGCCTTCACAACAGCTTCATGAAAAGAGTTTATACTCTCCGGACGATAATACGGCTCCGACCAGTGCGCGAGATCGACCTAACACCGGACAACCGGAAGAAGAAACAATCGAGGTTTACTTAAACAACGAAGAGGAAAAGGCAGTCTGAATCGACACAAAGATTCACCCTGAACTCGCCAAGGAACTGATCCAGTTGCTGAAAGATAACTAAGATACTTTTGCATAGAGATGAAGGCTATGGTGGGGATAGACCCATCTATCATCTCTCACAAATTGCAAGTGAATTCGGATAAGAAATCAGTTTGACAAAAAAAGAAAACTGGTGGCTCCGGAGCGTAATCAGGTAATAAATGAAGAGGGCACCGACTACTCAGTGCAGGAATGATAAGATAATTAAGTTCACTACCGAATTGGTTGGCAAACACGGTAATGATAAAAAAGAAGAACGGAAAATGGAGGGTGTGCGTGGACTATACCGATCTGAATAAAGTTTGTCCCAAAGACAACTTTCCACTTCCACGAATAGATTAGATAGTGGCTGCAACTGTCGGGCACAAAATCTTGAGCTTTATAGATGCATACTCCGGGTATAATCAGATACAAATGTACCCTCCTGACAAAAACAACTTCTTTCATAACATAAATGGGTATATATTGCTATCGAGTAATGGCATTCGGATTAAAAAATGCAGGAGCAACATATCAACGGCTAGTGAACAAGATGTTTAAAGATCAGATCGGCAAAATGATGGAAGTTTACATTGACGATATGCTTGTTAAAAACTCACGCAGAGCAGACCATGTCGCGGATCTTGAATATGTTTTCTCCCAGCTGTGAAAGTATAAAATGAAACTGAACCCGGAGAAATACACCTTTGGAGTGGAGTCAGGGTAGTTCCTCGGGTACATGGTCAACTAGCAAGGAGTTGAAATTGATCCAAAGCATATATAAACACTTCTCAACATGCAGTCGCCGACAAACATAAAAAGTGTTTAAAGTCTTAATATGAGGATAACAACTCTGAACAGATTTATCTCCAAATAATCAAATAAGTGTCAGCCTTTCTTCAAAATCTTGAAGGGAAACAAGACATTCGAGTGAAATGATAAATGCGAGAAAACCTTCAAAGCCTTAAGACATACATGGGAAACACAAAACTACTAACAAAATCGAACACGGGTAGAAGCAATGTATCTCAATCACGCGGTGAGTTCGACATTGATACGAGAAGAAAAGAGCATGCAAAAACTAGTGTACTACATAAGCAAAACACTCGCAGATGCAGAAACCAACTATCTGTCCTTAGAGAATCTGGCGTTCTCTTTGATCGTGTCGTCAAGAAAATTGCGTTCATACTTCCAAGCACACCCAATCACGGTTATGATCAAACAGTCGCTTCGGTCAGTGTTACACAAACCAGATCTGTCAGGAAGAATGGTAAAGTGGAAAATATAACTCGAACAATTCAACACCAGCTATGCCCTCAGAACCTCTATCAAAGCTCAGACATTAGTGGATTTTATCGCCTAGTTCACAAGAAGTAACAACCAACAAAAGAAAAAAGAAAACAGAAAAACAACCCAAACCAATATCTGACGGATGGATCCTCCGCTGTGATGGAGCATGCAACGAGGCAGGAAGCGGAGCTGGACTAGTCTTATACAACTCGGAAGACATCGCATTAGAGAAGATGATAAAATTCAGTTTTCAAGCCTCCAATAATGAAGTAGAATACGAAGCTGTGATAGCAGAGCTACAGTTAGCAAAACACTTGGGAATAAAATACATTAGTGTCTTTACTGATTCCACGCTGGTGGTCAATAAACTAAACGGTGAATTTCAAGTCAAAGATACCCGAATGAAAGCCTACCACCAAAAAACCACAAAGCTAGTAGAAGGCTTCAGAAATGCTACCATTCAATGGTGCACACGGGCAGAGAACAAAAAAACCGACGAACTAGCAAAGGAAGCTTCGACAACAAAGGATAATAACAATTCACTCGTCATGACACAAGGAAGCTCCATATTCAAAAACCAATCGAAAGCATGCGCCGTAAACCAAGAAACCAATTGGACAACTCCAATCCTGACGTATATATCAAATGAAGAACTCCCAACAGATAAGATTGAAACAAGAAAGCTACGAAATTGGGCAGCAAGATACACAATGATCAATGACAAACTATACAGAAGATCTGCCATGAGCTTATTACTGAGGTGCCTTGCACCAGTAGATGCTGAATACGTTCCGTAAGAAATACACCACGACACATGCAAAAATCATCTAGGAGGGAGAACATTGGCCCATAAAGCTCTCACATTAGGTTATTATTGGTCAACGATGCAAGCAGACGCTCAAAAGCTAGTTTGCAAATGCAACGAATGTCAAAGATTCGCCCCATACACTCACATGTTGGGACAAAATCTGATCCCAATGAGAAACCCCTGGCCATTCGCACAATGGGGAATGGACATCGTAGGACTACTTTTAGCGTCTGATAAGAATAAGTTTTTCCTCGTCGCAATAGACTACTTCACCAAATAGGTAGAAATAGAGCCCCTCATAAAGATAAGAGAAGCTCAAGTCGAGAAATTTCTTTGGAAAGACATCATATGCAAATTTGGGATCCCAAGGGTAATCGCCATGGACAATGGGAAGCGATTTGAAGGCAAGAAAGTTAAGGAGTTATGCAAAAAACTGAATATCTAGCAACATTTCTCCGCGGGCTCACCCACAAGCAAACAAACAAGCTGAGGTCACCAACATGACAATCTTGGAAGTGATCAAAAGAAGACTCGAGGCATTAAAAGGGCTATCAACATCCGAGTTACTTGGTGCCCTTTAGGTGTATAGAGCAATAAAACGAACTATGACAGGAGAAGCACCTTTCGTCCTCGCGTATAGGTCAGAAGCAATGATACCCATGGAGATCAAAATGGCAACATTCCGAACTGAAGAATTTCGCGCTGAGGACAACGTTGAGGCATTAAGAGTCAGGCTGGATCTCCTTGAAAAAAAGCGAAAATAAATCTCCATTAAAACAACAACCTACAAACAGCGTATGGCAGAATATTACAACGAGAAGGTGCGAATCCGAACTTTTAAGGTTGGAGACTGGGTGCTACAAAAAGTTTGACTCAACACAAAATAGCCTGGTGCGGGCAAGCTAAACTCGAACTGGGAAGGACCGTACCGAGTAACAAAAATCAACAGTCCAAGAACATACTGGTTGAAAAACAAAAAGGGCGAAATGCTACCTCGACCATGGAATGTAGAGCACTTGAAAAGATATTATCAATAAAATCTTTTGCTATAAATTTCGAAACAATAAGAATTTAATTGGGACAAAAAAGTCGGATTAAAAAAAACCAACTCAAGAAAATACTCAGTACGGCTAGAGTATCGAACAAAAACAAATACATGTAAACATAAAGCAATAACTTCTGGCCTGATCAACCACGAAATAATAAAGTACTAGGACATAAGAGCAGGACTTTTACATCGACTGTAATGTGCGACATCATAATCCGAATGTAAAATAGGATTCCGTAAACTAGAGCTTCTATATGACTAGAACGTCGAACATCGAAGCCATGCGTAAAAATCTGGACGAACAAATAAGAAATCTTCCAGAAAATCGTAAATAAAAACTAAAAAAACTAGATATATTGGACACAACACATGCGAAATAAAAAAATTGCCATTTATCTTCTACAAAATGATATTACAAAAAAGAAGAAGCAAACAACAACTAAAAAAGATAATCCACGTCGTGGGCATTATTTCCAGGCAACATAGGATCAGAAGGCTCCCTGATATCCGGATCACCCAGTGAATTCGGAGCAACTTCCTCAACATCATCAAATTTTTGCTCAGCAAAGCAATGGTATTGAGTCATGTCCAAACCTTGCATCTCCAGGAAATTGTGGCGACCCTCGACCACTCTATTCCAATCCACGACCTCTGCACCTTCAACTTCTTAGTAACGGTTCACAACTCAGCTCAGGTTGACACTGACTCTCTGTCAATGCCCGCAAGTTTAGCAAAGATCGCTGATTTGGTCTCGACAAACTCGAAATTCAGATGAGCGATTCAAATAGGGGAAGCCTTGAGCTTGGCAGAACATTCCTCGGCATAATGAACAGCCTCATCACGTTCAGCCTTTCGATCGGACAACTCTTTCTTAGCAACATCCAGATGGGATCACAACTTGCCCAATTTCAGTTCTGACGTCTCGAGGTCAGAAGAAAACGTATCACGCATAACCTTGAGTTCCCTCAACGACACTCATGTAGAATCTGTAGCCCTCTCATGCTCTATGCATTGCGCCTTCAACAAATCCAATTGACGGAGAACATAAGAAAGGATTAGAATGTGTCCTGCTATTTTTCTTTCGACGTGCGCCTCCTGGTGACAAGATGCCTTACAATCTGACCCCATCACAACCGCATAAGTAAGGTGAGTCATTCCCTCCATAAGATGTTGGAGGCCATTGTCAATATGATGACGTGGCTGTCGTACAGGCACACTAGCCCTATTAGCCAACAGCCCGTGACAACCACTAATGAGGTTGCAAGCGTTGTCCTGCACATAAGCATCGGAAGTCCAGAAGGTCGCCCCGAGAACAATAGGAGCAAGACGATAAGCAAAAGGAGTAGCAGGTGATCTCGAGGTCCCAGCCACGACAAAAGAAACAATGAGCTCGAAATCTCAAGCTCGGGCAGCAACTTGATCTTCTACTAACGGATTATACTCAAAGTCATCCAAGGTCTTGGTACCATCAAGATTCTTTGACTGCCAAAGACCAAGCTGAAACATTTTATTTTCAACGATGTGCGAATCATCGATAAACTGGCCGGTCGAAGCGAGCAAACTGTAAGAGGCAACAAGATCTTTCTCACAGTTGTCTAGAGGGCGAGAGACTTCTTTCTTACTCCTTTCAAGTACTTAATTAGTTTACCACATCGTCATCTGGAACAAAAAAATCATCCTCCGAACCACGAGTTCCCTTCAGGAGAGAAGCAAGGAGAGGGGAGCCCTAGCAGCGTCAAGAACCGAGGAAACAAGTTCTTCCTCTTCGACACACGGCGAGAACCGTCAGCCAACATCTTGGAAGGGCTGGGAGGCCTAGGAACTTTCCATTTCCTCAATCAAACTAGCATCCCCAGAACCTCGGGTAATGATTAAAGCAACCTGACCTCCCCGCTCGACAGCAGACTCTTGGTGGTCAACGTTTGCATTACCAACACGCGCAACAGTTACTTTCAATGTGCGACCCTCTTCACCTGATGAATATAAGCCACTATAGATAATAGCATCCGTAGTGAATTTTCTACTGAGACCTGGGGAAGATTACAAAAGCTGCAAAACTCATGCTATTCCAAATACAACGACAATTCGACTTTCTTAGGCTCCCAAAACGATCGCAAAATCTTATATTCGCGAAGTCTAAAGTGATTGGAAGAAAGGGATGCGTAGAACCAAGACCTCAACCATCCCCCATACTCCTTTGACCAAAGAGTACAAAACCCTGACATTCATAGGGATACGAATCAAGACAGCCATTACTAAGGTCGAAATCATTACTTTCCAACCATTATGGACGAGTTGGGCTGGAGCAATACCAACCGTATCCAAATACTTCTATATGATCGTAGGAGCTGGAAACTTGAAACCAGAGTGGAACATACCAGGGTACAAATCAATGTACCCATGCCAGAGTTGCGTGTGTTGCCTGCTTAGGCAAAAAGAAAGCTTTGCAGACATCAAGAAAATCGTCGCCCAAAACTCTAGAGTTAGACATGATTGCAGAACGAACTCAAAGAATAAAAAACTGGAAAATGAGGAGGTGAAAAAGGAAGTAAAACGCACTGGAACTTCTCCTTTTATAGGGACGAGCAACGAAATGACCGCTCTTGGATGAACGTGCAAGACATGACAGGAGCACGAAATCCCAGAAATCACGCCAAAACGAACAGGCGGATGGAACATCGGAGAGACAACAACAACACTAAATGTGCCGTAATGTTGAAATCGAAAACAAAACCGCCACACAGTTAGTTGATGCATGAATATACCCACTAACTGAGGGGGAAGTAGTTGATGATACATCAAAATAAACCGATCATCACGGCCATACACATGGCGTACAGACCCATCACAAGAATATAGCGCCCAATCTATTGGACCAGCTCATAAAGCCCAAAAAGAGTAGAGTCGATTGCAGAAGCTCATATAAAGGCCTACCATAAAAAAGACATAAACATGGCCCAAACGAATCAGAGCCCAAATTCAGGCCCGACACGAATTCTCTCATAAAGAAGATGAACGTTACACCAAAAAAGTATCGTGGAGGGAGTTACGCCTCCACAGACGCATCTTTTTCAAGGAGGAGACTGTTATGAGAAACATCTCCTTCTGTTGCGTCTCACATGCTTAAGTCACACAGATAATTAACCGCAACCACTATAAAAAGTAAAAGGAATTCGCCACAGATATGCAACTTTAACTGAGTTTTGTCCAGATTTACTTCTTTCTTCCAACAAAGTTGTTGACTTAAACATCGGAGTGCCTTCGGCCACCAAAAAGGTGGTTCTTGACAGTCTTATAATTATTTTGTAGATCAAATTTATAAAAGGACGATTTTTGGACACATCACATTAATTATTAAATGGTAACTTGACTAATTAAAAGATCTTGAGTTTTTAAACATCATGAACTCGAACAGGAACCACAAACACTAGATAAGACCTTAACAAAATTTGTGCTATTTCTATACGAGTATTTGACAGTCGAATCCAAGTTTTCCTTTTGAGAAATGCTACATGGCGAGGAAATGAGGGAGGAAACTAGCGAGGGGAGTGAGGTGGAAGGAGGGGAACCATTCACTCTTTTCGAATTCCTGTTTCCATTTTCTTTACAAAACCAAGTGTGAATACTGTTGCTACAAAGGCAGTTTTCTTCCCCCAACTTTTGATCTGTCGATGAGAACCCAAAGTCCTTTCACATCTTCTTCAATTGCAACCAGTGAAAGGAAAACAATGAGTATGAACATCAACTTTTTCATCATTTTTCATTGTTGCATGAAGAGATTTTTGATGAGTAGAGAAAAAAGGAAACACGTGTGGAGAGTCTGTTGGGGCATTGATTGTTTATACGTGCGGATCAGAAGGAGAATAAGGAGAGGAATCTGGTCAAAAAGTGCGACTAGTGAGAGATTGATCTTTTGACTGTATGTGTTGTTGAAGTTTAAATGAAACAGCTGGTGTCTGGTGTTTCCTTGACACCCTGTACCCCAGCACCAGTATGCTTGCTGTGAAAATTTGTGCTTTGTATATTGCTATTTGATGTGATTTGCATGCAAAGTTTTGATATGAATGTGGTTCATGGGGTTAAGTTGATGTGATTCGAGTTGGACTCATAGCAAAAATCTAATAAATTACGTAATAGAATTGATTTTATGTATAGAGCATCGTGGTGCCATATAGAATTCATGGTCATTATGTGATTAATGAGTTGTCCAAAGACATGGAGATGTGATCCCTACAAAACCCATTTTAGAGAAGATCCATATTCTAAATTGTTGTCATGGTTGTGCTCGGAAACTCAATCACACATATTCTACTCTTTTAGTCGATGGATTAAAGATTGTCTGGTTGACATGGGATGTATGTCTCATTAGAGTTTTGTTTTTGATGTATGTTGGGAGTTGCTGCAAGCAATGTTTTGATGTTCGAAGTATTAGGCATGTGGAGCTCCATCCAAACTCTACGTTGCTGGTCAGTGGTCATGGTTTTGAAGGGAAACTAAAACTGTTGATTTAGATGGCGGAGCTAGCTAGCTAGAAATTAAATTGAAAACAATACGTTCATTATCTAAGAACCATATAAGAAGTTGATTTTTGACCAAGAAATGTCAAACTAACGATAAATATGACAAATTAATGATCAATCATGTTCGTGATCTAGATATCCTCTGAAGGCCTTCAGAATCCCTTCGTTGCATTACTAGCTAATTGGAATGTATCAGTCAACTCAAATGGAGCAGACTCGTAACTGATCTTTCGTGGCAATACTACTTTGGCTAAAACCCCAAACCTTTGCTTCATTGCTTGATCATTTAGTAGGCATACCGCATTCCATGCACTGTAACTGGGTGCAAGGGTGGGGGCAACGCAAACTCAATCCATCTAAAAATTTATGCCCCTGTTTTGAAAAAAATTATAGCATCCGAGCAAACCTTCCGTGCTTGTTCCAGTGAATTTAGGTCTTGTAAGCTGTACTTCTTGGTGCAAACTGCAAATGGGAGTGGGCTGCTATGCATGCTTGGACTTGGGGTTTATAGTTTAGGATTGGGAAACCTTCTGAGCATGGCAGACATCAAACCCCATTATCCAAGGGATTTGGTGGTTTAGGACGGATTTGGTTTTGTTTCCTGATTGCAAAAACTCGATTCTGCAAAAAAAAAAAAAAAAAAAACTTCATAGTTTCTCATTAATAATAACCACAAGCCCTTGCAACGAGTCCCGCATAAATAATGTAAAACTTGACTTGAGAACAAGACTTGCTTAACTATCTTTTGATGAACCAAATACAATCTCTCATTTCATCATTCTTCACATCCTTAACAAAAAAAACCAATTAGATCGAGCTCACCGGTCTCCAAATTTGAAAATAATCTCGCAAAGTGGTTTGCTATAGTAACAATTCAGTAACTCCTTGATGCATATGTTAAAATTTCAAAAAAAAAAAAAATTAATAATAAAAAAATTAAGCACTAAATTTGCTTGGCTTGTTTTCCTAATGTTGTAACTTATCAAGGGAAATTTTGATGACTAAAAATAATTTTCTTTTGAATAACCATGAACTCCATTCATAAACATCTGAATAAATAACAATTCAAAGAATGAAAATTGAGCACAAAATATCTCAATAAATAGAAGTATCTTCAAATTCGTCGTGGTCTGCTAGTGACGAATCCTGTAAAACTCCAAGTCGTGCAACTCGGAGTCCATGCAAGCCCTTCGTCTGCCTTTCTCCTCGCACTTGACGGGGCAGGCGAAGAACCACCATCAAAAGATGACACAGATCTAGATGATGATGATGAAGACCTAGAATCCCGAGAAGGCAATGAGACAGAATCATTATCAGATCCCCAGAATCCAAACTCCTCGACCCTACCCGACCCACAAACATCCCGACCCGCTTCCTTTTCACTCTTCTTGCTCTTCTTCCAAAACATCAACTTTGACTTGAAGGAACTCTTGGGCCGTTTGTTGCATGGATGGGCCTTGAATGGGCTTTGCAATGACCCAGGTGGTGGGCTCAATGGAGGAAGGGGCCCATTAACATGCGGGTTAATGGGTGTACCTGGTTTCGTTTCCCATTCGAATGGAACACCTTCAGCTGGCCTATAATATATATGTGAAGAAAAACCCATCGAAGAGTCCCTTGAAATGATTTTATTGAAAAAGATCTCATCACCTTGAAGTAGAGAAATCTCCTTCTTGGTCATCACCAACTTCATGTTTTTGCAATCCATTCTATAAAAAATCTCTTTGTCGATTTGATGTTTTTGGGTTTTTTTTTCGGATGTTTTTCATGCTTTTGGGAACTTGTGTTTATATAGAGATTGAGATTATCCATGTTTGAAGGATGGGGAGGGGTTATAGGGCGCATGATCCAATATTTCGATGTCGAAAAGGGTTATTTGGGTTTGAAATGAAGTGTAGAGTACTATAATATGGACTTGTTGGGCGGCTTCTACATGTGCAATTACTACACTCCTAAGATTTGGTTACCCTTTAACTTTCCTTTTATATAATTTTGTGGAGTATTTAAGATGGTCAAATATTCGGGCGGGTTATGCAAACCCGTACCGAGAAGGCTATAGCCAGGCCATGTCGAATATATTTCACAAAACGGGAAAAATGTAATCCATAGTGAAAAAAATGTCCTTAGGTGTTCACAATATCCCGATATATCTTTAATATATTACAATTTATATCCTAAAATCAGGTGACGATATCATCAATATGTTTGCGATCAAATTGCATAATGTGGTATGTGCCTAGTCGGGTACCCATTGACATGCATAATAAAATATTAGATTATGGAAGAACTACATTACTTCAACTCACTCCAATATATGCTTTATGACTTGATATTGTTTTGTCAACAAGTCTTGACGTTGTAAACTTGTTTTATTTTTATTTTTTTAATATACTTTGTAAAGCAAGTAAAGAGGATGCATGCTCTCTTGGCTAGACAAACAAGAAATCATAACACGTTCCCTTTTTTTTTCAAAAATTCTAAATGTCGAGTTTTGGGCGAGGAAACCAGCTAGGGAAATGACGTGGAGGGGTGAAAGCCGTTCAATTTCCTCGAGATGCATGCATTGACTTTTTGCGGGCGCATCCCGAGGGAGGTGAACGGCTCCCACCCCGCCACCTCCCTCCCCTCGCTCATTTCCTCGCCCAAAACCTCGACAGCAAGAATTACTCTTTTTTTTTTTTTTGTGGAGAATCTTGATTTACATTTTGTACTTCTATCTCAAGTTCTATATAATTTTGTCTTAGAAATTAATGCACACAACGCAATCATTAGTGGATTAAGTTGCATGTCACCGGCCTATGGATTCAATCCCATGATTGTTTGGCGCATGTTGGCATCATTTCCTAGTCTTAAGCATGATTAAATATCAATAACTAATCAGTTTGATTGCCATGCAAGATTGGAAGAAGGTATGGAATATGCATGGTATACCTCGATTAGGACCAATAATTTAGAAACAGCATCTATCAAGGCGTCGAATCGAGAGTGGGACCAATAATTTTGTGCCACTTCTTTGTAGTGTAAACTAGAGCACGTTTCTATTTGATGGTTGCTAGCTCAAGAATGTTTTTTTTTTAAGCGACATATTAATTAGTTCTTATTGTGTCGCTCAATGATCCATTGAATTTCAACCATATTTTTTCATATTTAATTTTTATTGAAAAAAAGAGTTTTGGCCTTTTATTCAATTTCACATGTGAATGATATTGTATGGAAGTTCACAAATATGGCATCTGTTTCAGTCGCAAGTTTTTGCTAGCGTTTGTTTCTTACAACATTTTTATTGCACATCTAAACACCTGAGATTTTCTGCTCTGCTGGTGACCTGATGCTTATTGAAATTAATGGTTGTTTTCTCGGTGACTTCTTGTTGAGATCATCAATGGAAAAGTTTTTATTCTAACAAAAGTTTGTGGTCCGTACCACTATCTATGTGATTGTCCTTACTGGGGGTGAATTACCAGGTAACTAGGGTTGGGACACCATTAGCCTCTCTGCTGACCCTGAGAAATTCACCAAGAACCGTGAATTGATTCACTCTAGATGGGCCATGCTTGATGCCCTTGGCCTTGTCAACCCCAAACTACTTACCTGCAAGGGTGTCAAGTTCGGTAAGCTTTGTGCGTGCAAATCTTCAGTGAAGGTGGTCTTGAGTCTTGACTACTTGGGGAATCCAAGCTTAGTCCATGGCTCATAGCATCCTTGCCATCTGAGCTACCCATAAGTTATATTGACTAGGGGTGGAAGCGCACTATGTGCGCATAAATAGTAGAGGTGAAGATTATGGAGAGTGAAGGGACCTATAAAAAACATGGCGGACCACCTTGCTAACACTGTCAACAACAATATCTGGTCCTATCAGCATCTTGTCGAGCAAATGACATTGTTTGTTCTGTAAACTAGAGACTAATGGAATCTCAAGTGAATTTTTGCATTCACCAAAAATGGAATGTATGGGTGCATCAACGGCAAAGAGGTAATAACTCTCGTATTTGGTGTGCCAGGAAAAGGATGGCAAATGTTGTGTTAGCAAAACTAGCACACTTTTAGGTTGTCTATGGGATTTAAAGTTTACACTCAAGAACACTTGAACTACGAGAAGATGCGGAAAGTAAAGTCCTTCAACTCTCCAAATATAGAAAGAGTAACCAAGCAATTCTAGAGATGGAATCTTGATTGCATTCACTTAAAATGACAGTATACCTTGACAAATCTCATTAATTTGAACTGAAAAACACTTACGAAAGTCATTGGATTCACCCTGTGTAGGGGAGAAAAAAAGAAAGAAAAAGAACAGCTCTTGAATATACTGTAAAGAACAGTATTGTTTGTATACATCCCTGTGCAATGTTGCTATCATATGGGAATGTGCGTGTGATACGAAACAACAACAGAAGTTGTATAGAGGATCCTAGTTGCGTGTCAGACTCAGAGGATTTACCACTTTGAAGCTCTTCAATCTCATTTCATATCACTAGGTTGTTGTGTAGTGTAGTGAAACGGGTAAGAATTTGTTACTGCCACAAGGGTGGTCACCGGAGAAAAAGAAAAAAAAATTCCCACATGAGAGATGTGTAACTTCAACCAGTTACTGTCAAGAGGTACTGAGCACGGATGCTCTACTGAATTTTGTGCCTAACTATAGTGGAGAAGAAGAATCAAACACGTTTTCTCGCCCTTGCTCTGCTCACGGCACTTTCAAAAAGTTCAACATACTGGTCAGCAGAAGTTTCCCAACTGAAATCTATTTTCATATCCTTTTGAACAAGCTGCTGCCAATCTTCACTTTTCTTGGTATAGTAGCTGAATGCCCGTTCCAAAGCGCCGTTCAATCCCTTTACATGATTGGAATGGTGATCAGAGTGGTGGTAAAAATAAATGTGTCTGTCTGAGTTACAGCAGTATGATGAAGTGAAAAGATCAGTAGTAGTCTCTATATATTATTGAGGAACTGATATCCTTACCTGCTCATCAGGTGATAAAAATGTAAAACCATTGCGAAACTGATGTGGGATGGTTTCATCGTCTACATCAAAAACACTACAAGGACAATGGTTTTGTTAATGAAATTAAGAAAGCAGGCTACAAACTCAACACGACATGAACGACAACAAGGACAGATGAATTTACCTATCATTTAAGCCCCCAGTTTTCCTAACAATAGGTATGGAACCATATCTCATTGCTATCATCTACAACAAAATCAGATTACACCTCAAAAAAATTAATCTCCAGAGCCACATGCAGTGCACTGGTTACAATATTAATTTATGCACAAATTGCTTGTGAACTTGCTGCTTCAGCGTATAAGCTACCATCTCTATATCTTAACGGGGTGTAGCAAGAGGTTCAAGTCCACTAAATATATGTCAAGAAACTGAAAGGGTTGATTAAGAAGCAATTTTTAAGGTAAAAACTTTGTTGTGCGTGTGTGATCTGAAATAACCCTCAGAGACCCTACACTTTTCAAATTTTTATACTTTGGTTTCAGTAAAGAATTTCAGGACTTACCTGCGTTAGTCCGCATGGCTCAAAAAGTGATGGGATGATGAACATATCAGACGCTGCATAGATAGAATGTGACAGTGCCTCATCGTACTTTAAAATCAAGCGAACGTCAGGGTGACTTTCAAAATGTTTTGCAATACCCTCGAACTCTCTCTACACAAGAAAACAGTGGTTGTTTAATTCCCAAAGACAACCTCAAATGCACTTGAAACTGTGAAGAATATCAGATAAGCAAATAATAATTACACTGCTTCACCAGATTTACTGAAAGGTCTGCATTTGATTTAGACATTTTTCTTACTTTTGACTTATCAAATTTTTGGTGGTGATCAACGTGTAAAACTTTAGAATGTATGTCCGAAAAATACTGAACCAATGTTTTTGTATTTAATATATAGGTCAATCAAACTCAAACATTAGTAATATATATTAGTATGGTGCCAACTTCTTACTGCCTATCTTAATTTTTTCTGGATTCTTAAGAACAACAACATTATGTAAGAACAGACTAATTTTTGTGAAGATGATCTTCATTGTGGAGAAACCATCATATTAAAAAAAATCAGCCGAAAACTCTACTACTTGTGGGCAACATACAACCTAAAAAGAGATAAGTCTTTGGTTTGACAAGCATTGTTGCAGTTGGTGCTTTGATCAATCTGAAAGGAAATGTAGAAAGCATGCAAACTGAAGTCTTTAAGGGAAAATTACTTGGATTATGCTCGTCAGGACTTGAACCTAAAAGAACAAACTGCCCTCCTAGCTCCATTGTTCGAAATATTGCATGCCTAATGAGATGGACACCCTTCTGTGGAACCAACCTTGTTATGCACCCAACCTAGTTCAGCATACATCAAAGAATTCAAGTAAGAAGTATGAACATGGTGAAAATTTAAGAATGATCAACTGCTTATCCACTATTAAGAAACAGCAAAAAAGTTGCATTAAGAATACATTCATGAACAAGATTCAATCCATGAAAAAACCCACACTGGTAGAAAAGTTATCTATATAAAATACAGAAACTTTATCTAAAAGTTAGATTTGTAGGCCTTGTCACTGACATACATAACCGTTCTTATGGATGTTTACAAACACTTTCCTATGCTTGGTCAGTGTTGATCATCATGATATGATGCTCAACCTCGTGACGATCATGAGGTTTTATCTTACGGTGTTGGTCACTGATCAGTGATCACCGATGGCTGATATGAAAAAAGTATGAGAAAGGCGTAAAGTGATTACCAGTGGCTGCCCAGAGTTGGCAGAGGAGAGTTCTAAATTCTTTCTCAGAGCTTCTTTGTTTTCTGCTTTCCCTTGAATATCATCAGCATTATATTGAACTTCAGAGAAGTATCAGTAGAAGGATCCCCATGCCTCAGTATCAATTCCATTGAGAACTCCACAAAACTTTTTTGGAGAAAGAATCAGAGTTCGTGAAGGCCTTTTTCCACCCTTCAAAATAAAAAACAAAAAAAAATGTTAAAAAAAAAGAGAAATAGAAAAACAAGCTTATCACTTTTACAAACTAATAGATGATTCATATGCCATAAACATCTCTTACTAACATAAACAATCTATAAATTTCCTTTATGCTAATCGACTAAGCAGATATCAGGGAAAACTGCAGATAGTTCAAAGTGATCAGGATAATTCTTCCAAAACCGTGGTAGGTACCAGTAGAGATGGCAGGTCCTTAAAAAGCATTAAGGTCCTATCACATTCAACATATCCCAAGTTTGCCATTGCAGTGTGGATACCAAAAAATAAATATCTTCAAAAGAAGGATAATGAGAAACCCAACTCTACACAGCCTCTCAATTGGAGACACTGTTGCGAAAAGTTCTGCGATTATATTATAACCAAAGCATCCAACATACTGTGAACAAGAGCCAACTAGAGTGAGGAACATAAGGTACTGTTTTGCATTAGAGGCCAGATGATTCCCAACTGGTGATTTCTAACTTCTTGATTGAGTGGGAGCCAACTAACTGAGCCATCTCTTGGGAGCTAATCACTCCACTCATTCACCTTTCTCTCTGCCAGGATCAAAGGAGGCCTCCCTTGGGTAGATAGTTCCATCTATGAACAGTTTGATAGGAACTGGTTAAAGAGAGAGAAACTCTCCATGACCAATTAATCTTCTTTTGCTACTATCTAATGCAAATCAATGGTAACTATCACAGGATACAAATCAACATTTGTAAAAGTGATTGCAACCAAACTTAGGATGTAATGAATGAGCAAAGAATATAAAAATATAAAACCTCCAAGCCTCAGCCCGTAATGGTCTACAATTATACAGTCTTGGGTTGTAGCCACTTCACCAATTATTCTGTTAAGGTCAATAATACATACCATAGAGGAGATATCTAAATACAAAAAACGTTAAAGAGAATACAAACCAATTATGCTTCTCCATGCAATGGATTCCCATCCAAAATCATATTCCTTGATAGTTGTTGAGATAAGATATTGGAATAGTGATGAAAACAAAATAAAAACAATATGCTTGATCCAAAGACTTCTGTAACTGGGACATTTTGTGTCGAACCTCTATAAGAACCATGTTCTGATTTTTATCTTGCAAATATAACAGAATAGTTTGATCAATATCCATATCTTGTATGCCTCATTTTAACCATTTAACCAAGAACACAAGACTGAGGAACAAGAATAAGAAAGTTTGTCAACAGAAGTGTGTGATTGTGACTTCAATGTTCATCGTCTAAAGGGCCAAAGAGGCATCAGAAAAACAATATACTTGCATATTTGATCAGAAGGTCAGTGCTAAAGCATGATAGCATACAGAAAATGAATAAGGAAAAAAGAAAACACACAAGTAACTCTAAAAATGATAGTAACAAGTCAATAACAATCAAAACATAATACAATTATTACCTCTACAGTCCGCACTTCTTGTGCATAAGATGGAGATACTGTAGTGACAATATTAGAGAACACAACTGCACCCTGCAATAGGAGTCACAAAGAGCAAAACGAACAAATAGTTCAACTGCAATTAGTCAATGAATCCTTCATGGCTCGACCTTTAAGTTGCAAATGTCATTTTCTCTCAGAATATCCCGGGCTCTTGGCCAAGTCTCCTTAGTGCCAAATGTTATACAGAGATTGGAGGTTTGTCTCTCTTGTGACTCATAATTCCTTGGCCAAAGCTTCTTTTTTTCCTTTTCTTTAGATGGCATAGGTATGCATCAAACTCGAACTTCAACCATCACAATTACTAGCTAAAATATTATCTACCTTTACAGGATTGACTCTGTCACGTGCTGAATGGTGTTGCATTCTATCTGGTCTATTTAACCGGTAAACATCAAGGCCACAAGATCCCAACTCTGAAGCATGTGCCGTCCCTTGATATTCAAAGTTGTGGCAAGTAAAGCAAATTCGAGCTGAATTAAGACCCTTGGTTGCATACAGATCCCAGTAAAGTGGTGCCTAGAAAGCAAGAACAGAATTTACTAATACTATTCAATTGATATAAAAATCAACGACTATAAGCAAGATATTTTCAAGGTTATTTGACCCTACAACAAAAGATGTTTGCCAATCATGGCAATGAATTATATCCGGTTTCTTGCCAGCTTGAAGAAGCAACTCAAGTGCTGCACGACTGAAAAATGAGAAGCGTTTGAAATCGTCATGCTCCCCATAAAACTTTCCCCTCCAAAAGAATTTATCTGGATGGTGAGGCTCAATGAAGTAAACAGGAAGGCCTGCATTATAAAAATACCATTCCAAAATT